>VYXD01007102.1:0-11421 GCA_013397195.1 Hylia prasina | reverse complement strand
GAGGCACAGAAATTCTCAAATATTCCTCTCAACTTACAGCAGCCAAGAACAGAGTGATCCATTTGTGCTACAGATTATTGCACTGCTGATTAACCCACAATAGCTGTGACTCATTTTAGTGTGGCTTGTCATCTAAAACTGACAGGGTCACCACAGCAACATGATTTTAGTCGCCCTTACAGGTGGAAAGGAAGCAGAGCAGAAGTTGGAAGCATCAATGCAGCTGGCAAAAGAAGTAAGAAAATTGTTCAAACATACCACTTTGTTGCATACAGGCAATTTGCAATGAAAATAAATAATTCCCTAATCACAACTGCAATTTAGCATTATGGCCTGGGAACGGCCATAAGTTTAAAAAGTTCTCACATAACCTGAAAGACTAAAATTGATCTAAAATCTCCACAAAAAAGCTGTAAATCACCTATATTCTGAACCGTGTGTAGCAATTCCCAACTTTCCTAGGAGACAAGCCATTGACCAAAAGGCTAATTGAGGCACCAAAACCAAGCTGGCTGATTACCTGCTCCTTCACCCATTCATTCCAAGGAGTTGCCTTCATGTGTTGTACACACCATATAGGATCGTGCCCTTAAGCAATCCAGAGTAAATTTACCATAGCCACCACGATGTATCAGAAAAAATTGTCTGCTAAGGTTGATAAATCAGTCAATTACCTGCTTCCTTGACTTTTATTCCTGTGTAAATGTTTTCAACCTGACATTAGCAATACGTATAAGAAGATGACCTGCACATTGCCAAAACCAACTATTTAAATTACTAGCAAATCCTTAATTACTATAAACAAGATTACAACAGGCTTGCTTGAAAAGGGTTTCTAAATACCAAAGTGATAGCTCCAGAAAATAAAGTTCCCTTGCTGTCATTATTTGAGGCTGCTGGTTCCACATTAACTCTGGCTCTGTGTAGTACCCTCAGAGCTGCCTCAGCCCACCTGAACACCACAGCAAGAGCAGCTGCTGTCTCTCCATCACTGCTCCTTGCCTGGTTGAGCACAAACACAAGGCGGGAGGTTCCCAAGTCTCTTCAACTCCTCCTCTGAGGTCTAAACCACCCTCCTCCCCAAGCCATGCATTCCTCCCATGTCTATTAAACAGGGAGAAGTCTTTAACATACAGAGGAAGGTAAAGAGAAGCACATACTACTGAGGCACTGTAATTACTGATTTCATCTTCAAGGCAAAGCTGCTTCAGTGCCCCTGGTGGGAATCTAAAGAACTGTCCAATTCTCACAAGAGTGTCAAAAATCTACAGGTCATAGTCCTTGCCAGTGAGCTAATGTGGGCTAAAAATGGAATATTAAACCTATGGCAAGGCAGATGCACATGACCTCAGGTAAAATTTCCCTTTCCATACCTCCTCTCTCACTGGTAATAGCAAGAGATTCCCAGAACAGAACAACAAAAAATAGCTAATGCACAGATGCTGAAACCAAAAGAATAATTATATGTATCATCCTTCTTCCTCTACACACAGAAGTTATTAAACACAATGGACTGTGCAACAGAACTGGTTTCCGATATCTCTTCAAAGGTATAGTCAAGTTTTGAAACTGAGAGGTGACAAACTGTGACCAGGGTTTGTACAGGCACTGACTGATGTAAGCCTAGCATTAACCCCCAATAGTTGAGGAAAGCTCTGTTAGAAGTTTTCAGCAGCACTGAAAAATACACAGCAGTATCCAGAACACATCTAGTCATTTAAAGGAGCATGTTTTCCAACTTTTTCCCCACTGACCTCTGCTCCAAAGAGGGACAACTGCTCTATAGATGCACAACCTCAATGACTTACCTCAGCTTCCCCAAGAAACTACTAAGTATATCTTTCCTACAGGACCTAACTAGAAAACAGACTCTCTTTGAGGCTGAAACTATTTTTTTGGTTGGTCATATGCATCTAGGACAGCAGGTTAACTCCCTGGCTTGTACTCCTATGCATTGTACATAGCCAACAAAGATGGAGGAAACAATTTCCTTGTCTCTCGTGCACAAGGTAATCTTTGAGAGCACTTTCTCATGTCGTACTGTTACCACAGAAAATAGAAATTCAGGACCCATTCAGCTGAAAGAGTAATCAGAAGTCCTACAGAAGAACATGGTATTTCTGATCTGCCTTCTCCATGACTACTGTCTCTAATTTCCTAAGCCAGGCCAAAAATGTCAGAGATGATACAAATGGCAACCTTTACTTTTCCTCTCCTCTCCAGTGCTTAAAAATGGTGTATCTTCTCTTGAACTAGTTCCAAATAACTTCTCTTTCTATTAACTTCTGAAACCACCAATAGCACTCAGGGTGTGACACTGATAAAGTACTGCTATTGCCAAAATGAAAAATGGTTATTTCTTTCTCTACTTTCCTACCTTTTCCTGACCAATCTTCTTCAGCTGGCATAGAAAGCTTATCATAAATACTGACTAGCAAAGGGTGAAAAATAGAAGAATTATCAGTGATAAAAGCAGTGATAACACCACAAGTGTTTTTTAAGAAGG
Organism: Hylia prasina; assembly: GCA_013397195.1. Taxonomy (NCBI): domain Eukaryota; kingdom Metazoa; phylum Chordata; class Aves; order Passeriformes; family Sylviidae; genus Hylia; species Hylia prasina. The sequence continues at coordinate 8,915 of VYXD01007102.1, read as the reverse complement.
AGAAAAATAAGAGAAATAGATCTCATTGGTGTACTATTACTATACAAGGATTAAAGCTGAAAAAAGCCATGTGTGAAGTTCTGCCAATAGGTGTGAAGATTCTCTAAAGAAAACTTCCTATTGTGAGCCACAAGGAAAAAAAAAAACTAACCAAACAAGTACTCAAAGAGATCTAATGTCTGTATACTATCCTGCTGAGCCTCCAAACATCCCCACAACCATCATATACCCCAACAACTCTGTCATGGCAATCTAGAACTCTTGGCTCCAAAACTGTTTAAGGAACACAGTTACAGCTTATAGAACCAGTAAAATAGCAAGAGAAAAACCTTCTTACTTGCTGAAGGGAGGTTTTTATCCCCAAAGCACAAGGTTAACCGAGGTAGCTTCTGGGGAAGGCAGAACATATTCTCTCTATCTGTCTCTTTATTGCTGCAGGTATCTGTCTGGCTGCTCTTCATAGAAAGGACATACTGGAGTTTGAAAAACTGTCAGAGAACTGGTTGTGTTTGCCTACCTTGATAAGATGATGTGCTGTTGTACATCCTAACCTATGCCTACTTTGACTTTTTTTGGTTAGCTCTTTATTTCCTTCTCTGAGCATGTGTAAGACATCTCAATTTCCCAGCAATCCCTGTGGCATCCTGGCAAAAGCAGCTCATTCCACTCAATTCAGAAGAACAGTTATCACTACACATTCAATAACCCCAACACAAATCTGTCTGATTTACACACAGGGCCAGGTTCTCTCCTGTGAGACACGTGGGTATTTGGCAAACCAGGAACACAGCATGAGCTCTGATTGTCCCTTGCGTTTGCTAACCAAGCCTCAGCCTGGAGATCAGCTTAGCAGCAGCAGCTGGGAATGGCTCTTAACTAGCAGCAAGTAGATCAGAACTCATTCCAGCTGTGGTTTCATCTCCAATCCTTCCCATCTCTGATTCACAGCCTATTCCAAGATGCAGTGATATGAAGATGTATGAAATAATCAGATTATTCCTCCCCTAGAAGCATCCTCATGCAATAAGAATCTCCATCTGGGGACCAAGGCAACTTCCATAACATTTGCATCACCCCAGCACTAAAAGGGAGATCACAGGAAGACTGCAAAGATGGCTCATTCCTGATAATAAACATTAAGTTCAATTTAAAAAATAATGTTAAGATGACTTCAATCATCTTAAATTATTCTAAATATTGAAGTCAGAAAGGCAGCAACAACAAATTCTGTGAACTTTCTTTCCCTTTTACTAACATACAGAAAGAGAAAAACCCACATTAAGCACTCAAAACATTGGCTCTTAGAAAAGGACTTTTAAAATACATGAAATTGTTGCTTTAGAACACATTTATTAAAGATGTTCCAGGGATCAATAAAGTAAAAGAAACAACAAAGTCAGCTAGAAATCCCTGTCATCTTAATATGCAGGTGGCAATAAACAGAACATGGGAAGCCTCAGATGAAGGTGCTACAGTGCCTGTAATTATCCCTACTGTGCTCACAACCCCTATCAAGGGGTCACAAAGCAAAGGAAGGAGCTCACAAACTCTGTGGATGGCAATATTCAACCACAGCAGGTGACAACAACCAGAGTACCTGCTTTAACAGAAATCCCTTTTCATTTTAACTAGTTGCTGTTTATTTCTGCTATAAGCAACTTCTCCTGCTCGATTTCTGGCAAATAATGGGCTCCTCATTTACCATTTTACTCTGCTGCATTACTTACCCGAGGTGTTTTGTTCTCATTAGCCTTCCAACTGGTTCAGAAAAAAGAAGTTTAGATTTCAGATACTGAATTTATTCGCTCCTGTACATGTCACAGGAATCTAGTTGCATATAATTTAATCTTTTCCTCTCCCCCAAAGTCAGATTAAAACATGGCAAATCATATTCCCTGAGTTTCTAATTCCTCCCACAAGGATGATATTATGGTAACGTATCTAAGAGAAGTTTCAAGAAGTGTTTGTTTTGTTGTGCTGTGTTTGCAACCAAAGACAGCTGCTTTCTCTGTCCCTGAGAGGATTGCTTGGGGTTAACAAGCAAAGCCAAATAAGCGAGGATTAGGAAGCTACTCATAGTGGTAGGAGAGCACACAGCAGCAGACCATGTGGAATTGGCACTGCTCACTCCCAGACACATGGTTTTTACACACTACACCTCAGCTTTCAACCTTAATTCAGAGGACACATAATTAATGTGCAAGCACTCAGAAGTGGACATTCCTCAAACCTTATCTTATTTTGAAGAAATTTAGAATTCTGGGCCAAGCTCCCAGTGCAAGAAACTACTGCTATGGCTACTTAGGGCACATATACAGCAGAAATGACAGCAGGCTGTTTTGACATTCTGCCTAAAAATCCACCTAAAATTTAGATAAAGAGGAACAGCTAGAAGTGAATAGGAAGTTTCACGTTCACGTCCAATCCATTCCTGGCTTTTTCTGCTGAACAAACAGGTGTGACAATGGTAGTGGAATTTGTTTTTATTTTTCCAAAGCGCATTTCTCGGCTGAGAACTCCGTGGGCTATACCAACAACTTTTACACAGGCCAGTAAAAGCCTTCAAAGACAACAACTCTGATTCTCCTGGGAGTGTGTCCATACTAAATAACGCAGTGCTATGTGGTGATATCCAAGCCAGCTGGAGTGTACCCACAAGTAGTAGAGCTGAATTAACCTGGGCACACTGCTGTGATAACGGCCTCCTGTACACAAGGCAGCTTATTTAGAGCTTGCTTTGTTATCTCAGTGTGGCACAGCACTGTGCAGGAAGACAAAACAAACAATTATGATGAAGACTATTTAGGTCCTACGGGCAATATTCAAGTACCTCAAGGTGGGCAGAAGAGCTCCCTTCAGAGTTACTCAATGTGCAAAGAACTCCCTTTGGCAACGCAGAACTGACAAAAGGATTATGTCAGCCTTTCCTTTCCAGAACGAGGAGCAGGGTGAGAGCCTGGGGGCAGCAGAAATTGGAGAAGCTCTAGGCTGTTATGCTTACTCTGGTGCCTGAGAAGGGCTCCTCATGGGCTCAAAGTGACAGAAACACAGAGGTAGATAGGAGGAAGTTCTGCTCCAAACATATAAAGAAATGGGTCCTCAGTCATTAGTTGCCAGGTCTAGATTTGGCACGGTGGTTTATAAAGGGAAAGGCTCTGGCTGTGCTTCAGGAAAGCACACAAACACAGCTACACCACCAGCTGCTGTCTAAATACACTTGTCTGCCACCCTCTCTGTTCCTTACTTTGCACTCCAGATAATGATCATCTAGTTGAAGAAGACCTGTTCGTATTTTAATTTTTGAGATGCGTAATTATTTGTCCTACTACACAAATCAAAGTGAAGTCTAGAAGCTTGCAAAGAGTTTATGCTCATTAAAGTCACACATAGGGAGTATTCATTAAGTTAAATAGACACTTAGTAAAACTTTCTTTTAATGCATTTTTCTAAAAGTTACTTGCCCTGATACAAAATCTAACAGGCACCAAGATTCAGTACATGTCCAAAACACTTGTTCAAAATAAGAAGTTGTAATTTTAAAGCAAGCTTGTGCCAAATCTTTTCCCTTTCAGAAACTTTCAGATAAAACTTGAGACCATGCAGGAAAGAATTCTTTGCACCCTGCATAGAAAGCCCTGCAACAGAGGAAAACCACATCGAAGCTGCAAACCCCAGATGAGGGCCAGTAGAGCTAAAAACACTTCTTGAGGAAGGGAATCCTTAGAGTAGGGCCATGCAGAGTTCAAAGGGATGGTGACAGTAGCTTGGCTTTGAATTGCTTCAAAAATGTTATTTCTACCCTAGTGAGAGCACCCCAAATAAAAGAAACAAAACAGTGCAGATGTTTGGAACTTAATTTCATCTGCTGAAACTGCTGATTATACCACTAGTTACAAGACCACTACCACTTGGTAACCCTTTAATTTTTAATGGGATTTATTCTAAACAGCAACTACTAAATCACAGTCTCGCATGCAATCTTCTCTCTCCTGTTCTGCTGTGCTACCAGCACTAGTCACTCTTCCCCCTCTGCTCCCAATCCTGTTGTCTAAGTACTGAAAAGAATGAGGGAAAGGACTATTTATGCAGCCCCGTTGTTCTCTCTTTACTGAATGTTTCTCAGAAAAAAACCCCAAACATGACTTTTGTGTCATTCCAAATTACCCGAACTCAGATTCTGTGTGAATTCTTAACCTGCAAAGTGGAACAGACTTATCTTAGTGTTAGGCTTAACTTGGAACTCCAATACTCAGTATAATTACACCACAAACAACGAAATCCCTTGAAAGGCAGGAGAAATTTCAAGGAATAAAGCTAACTCCAAAGGTGTCAGGTTTAGACAGGACATTCAAAATATTTGGTGTCCAGACCAAGAAGGATACCAAGCAAGGAAAAGAGAAACTGTCTTTGGGAGCATAACATTACCATAAAGGTGACTAAGTCTGCAAAAAAGAAAACCTGAAAGACAAGCTTTCAAATGAGCTTATGGGTACAAGTTGCTGAATCCTTCACTGCAGTAGCCACAACGCAGCATGTAAGTGCAGCATTGATGCTGTCTGTACCCTTGAGCATGTATCCCTTCAAATGAAGTATGGGTCTGAGTTTTATTATTTAATTACATTTTAAAAAGAAAATCCCTGGAGAAAGGGATATTATCCACCTTTTTGAAGGGGTTTTTTTTCCTCTTTAGCCCAATATAATTAATTGTTCTTCACACCCATATTAATACATAGCATGTATTGTTCACAGAAAACATTTAAGGTACAACAAAAAATGTTTTACTTTGGGGAGCAAAAAGAGAGGAAGAAAACTCCCCTATCCCCATGAAAACTGGATTCTATTACATACTGCTGACTACTTTGCAGTCCAGTATTTTGCATATCATCATTATTTTTTAAAGGCATATGATATTTTAGCCTCCAAACACCCTGGAGGGATTTGTATGCGTAAACCCAAATGATACAAATCATGTACCATGAATAGCAAACTAGGCAACAAAAACTGGAAAAAAACCCAAATTGTTATTTAGAAGATACACTTTTAAAGAACTCCAGAGTCATGCTTGAAAAAGCTGCAATAGTAAAAGGATTCCAGACACAATCCATATCAGCTCTCCCTAACCATCTAAACTCATGTCTATATTATGATTTCTTTGCAATGTGAAAGGGGAAAAAAAGTCCTCTATGCAGTGCTTCATGACAAATCACATGCCTTGTGAAGCTTCATGTTAGAAACCCTTTTAACTTCCAAAAAGTCCTCTTTTGTAGGTCATGCTCTCATTATCTTGCTCTGGGATCTGGTCTGATTAAATTATAGGAAATTACTAATACTTCACTTTGAACAGCCTGCTCCTCCTGGCTCCTCTTCTTCCTTTTTTTTTTTTTTAAACTTACTTCCTCCTACTCCTGCCTTCTTACATATGAAAAAGACAACAATCACTCTGCTACAAAGATTAGGTCATACTCATTCTTCATCCATTTTAAAAGTAAAAATGCATTCTGTCCACATGTTCTTACATTTCCCATTCCACTGCTCTCCCTGCCGGTCGTCCTGTTCGGCCAACTATAAATTCTGCAGCTTTGTTCTAAAACTTTGGCACCCCACCCCCTCTAAAATCTCACTCATAGGATACTAAAGACTTAATTAGCTTAACAAGCACAACACTGACTCTTTGGTAGCCCAATCTATACTCCAGTGTGATTTATCCATATTTTGTACCATCAGACAACACTAAGACGTAGCCTACCATTGATGTGCTTTAGACACTTATCACTGAATGATCCTGTAAAAGTGATTTAGTTTGCATAACCATAAAAAAAAAAAAAGCATACAAATGTAAAGAGACAGACTTTACACATCAGAAAGTGTCCCCCTAAATGGAGAAGGTATTTTGGAAATTTGTGAGGACTTCACTAGTACAAGAGGGACAAAATGAAAGAAATGTTTTCAGATGGAGTAAAGGGGTTGTTACTTAATCCACCAAAAGGCTGCTTATTTGAGAGGTGCATTACAGCACCACCAGGACAGCCATAATGAGAGCATTGAAATTATTAACCTCATCATACCAAGAATAATAATTTTCCCTATGTGGATCCTCTTGTGGACTGTGTGCTATATCAAGATCCCTGCAGTGGTAAGAGGTCAAAAATAGTAAACATGTTAGAAGAATAAATAAAACATGTTAGAAAAATAAATAAAAGCTTCCCCTTATACACGCAATGTGTGCTACTAAAGTAATAAACTCATCTGAAAGAGAAAGAATCCTGTTCCTGGCAAAAGCATTTTTTCTTGGAGGGAACTCTTAAATACTAAATAACAGCAAAAACACTTCTGACATTGGGCAGTCTTTTGAAAAAGCCGTCCAATGCATCCTCTCTTGCTATCAGAAAGTATCAGATGAAGTGAGCTGCAGAAATAGAAATGAAGGAAACTCTAAATCACTGTTAATTTACTTGTTTGACAACATTTTTTTCCTCTGATGATATAATCGAGCAGTAAAGACACAATATAATAAAAACCTTCACAGAGTTCATTTTTTTTTTCTTTTTTTTTTTTACTGTATAGAAACAGTGACAGTTGAACACTTCAACACAATATCTGGAACATCCAACACTGTACCTGACCATGAAAGCAAGAAGAGTTACACCTGCTCATAGTCAGATATCCAGCTTTTGATATGGAAACTAATATTGTATCAATTCCACATCTCCTCCTTTAATAAAACAAATACAACAGAAACTGCCACTGCAGTTTGTCCTGCATTGAAAACATTCCTCAGAAACTAGCAGCAGTTCAAACTTCTTAATGTAGCATTTAATTCTGCCTGAGACTCTGTAATAAATGCAAGCTTTGAATAAATGGAATTGTGGCATTCATTCGCAAATTGCATTGCTGACAAGCCTCCGAGAGAGAAAGAAACCCCAAGGAGTATCGATTGCTGCACTTAAGGCAATGTAGTGCTCTAGATCTTAAACATTTACTCGAGTGCCTGAAGACTTCCCAAAAGTTTTACTTTTCAGGCTGAGCTCTTCCGAGTCACATCGAGCAGTTCAGAGGGAGCAGACTTTCAGGAATCCTCAGTAAAGAAAACAACAGCCTAAGGTAGAATGGAAGGCAAGGCAACAAGGAGAAGAAAGACAGAGTTGTGTTTATACATGTATTTTTAAAAATTCTTATGCTGAGTAAATGGGAAACAAATATCTAACTGCTAAAGTAGCTGAAAGGGGAAAATACTCCTAACACACATACACACAGAAATGTGCAAAATTCCTTAAAAAGTTCCGGTGAAAATTAATTGACTCGTCCAAGATAGCCACATCCAAATGTAACCATAAGACACACATGTACCAGGGAAAACTTTTAAGTTATAGACTTAATTCTGCCATTGTAAACCAAGTCCACACTGCTGCAGTATTTCATTTGGGTATGAGTGAGCCATTGTCTCTCCAGGAACTTCTAAAATCCTTTCCTTGTTCATTTGTATCTTAAATTAAGAAGGATGCACTTTCTGTTGTGTTCCACAGAATGTGATTGAAGACATTCTGCTGGCATCTGTGACTAAACAGATCCCCAAACCTGACTTCTTTGGACACAATACCTCCACTTTACAATACATGTAAATGCTGGAGTCTCAAAGGGCCCATCCAGCTGACTGAACCCTGAGGTTCATCCTGCTTTGAGCAGGCCAAGCCACACGACCTGCAAAGGACCCTTCCAAAGTAAATTGTGTTGTAAACAACTCCAGTGACTGAAAGTACAACCTTAACTCTGTCATTTTAAGCAGATGCCTCCCAAACACACTATTATTGCATATAATAATACCAATCCTTCTCTTCCTTCAAACACTGCTCCCCTGGAACTGAATTAAACTCTTGCAGCAGCCAGGCACATCTCCAGCAAAGTCTTGTACAGAGAACTTCTTCATCTTTGCAAGGTTTTTGGCAGTGCAGTCTTCTCATGGGAAAACACCAGCAAATGCAGGTGAAGGCTACCCAGTGGCGTCAGGGGGCAGAAGTATAAAAAATCAAGGTGCTAGTCAGCAGTGCAGCAATCCTCAGGTGCTCTGCAGGGTACGTAACAATATATGAGGAATTAATTAAAGCCTAGAAACCCTGAGAACACAGTTCCCTACCCAACCAGTACTAGAGCAGACAAGGACTTGCCACTCTAAGTTACATTTGTTCAGTTACACTGTAACACAAATTATTCTGAGTATCGACATCTGACTATTTATTCACAAAAAATTGCAACAGAATCCAAACTATCCCAGGGAGGTTCGGTAAGATGCTACAGCACTTAGGTGTCCTGGAGAGCATTCAAGCACCAGCAGCAACCTGTAACACGATTTGGCGGTGAATCACAGCCCGATGCCCTCAGTGGGGCAGAGTCAAGGTTGAACACAGCAGCTGACAGCTTCTTTTGGGATACGCGTGGGGCACTTTACATCCTTCTGCCACCATTAATACCTCAAAAGGAAATACACCCTCTGACTCGTGAAGAAATGTATTGCTAAAACCAGCGAGAATCAGAGAATAAAAATGTGTTTTACGCTGAGTACCCATTTAAGCAACATGTTGCTTAAAAAAACCCCAACCAACCAAAAAACCCACCCAAACCAAATCACTATTTACATCTACACACCGGATTCCAAGGTATTTTCTTAATCTATCTAGAACACATCCTGAAATATTTTAAGTATTATTACAATTGTCAGGTAATAGCTTTTGATCCAGTACAATCTAGTTGCAAAAGAAATTAAAATAAATAAATCCCACTGAAATGTAGCATTCGCGTGGGACATATAGTGGGTGCGCCTTTTACAGACCAGGAGAAAAAACCTCTTCCCGTGAACTGAACTAAAAAATTAATCCGAAAGAAATATAAATTAGGCCGTGTATTTAAAAAAAAATAAATTA
>VYXD01007100.1:257154-267361 GCA_013397195.1 Hylia prasina | reverse complement strand
AGGAAAGGAAAGGAAAGGAAAGGAAAGGATTCTTTCTGTGTCTTGGCAAAAACTTCATACTTGTGTAGTACCTGGCAAGCTCAACAGTATTTTTGTAGGTGCTGTATGGAATAAGGACACACTCGCATCAGCTCTTTGGTGCTGGTCTTGTTCAACCCCTTTGTTCCCTCTCCCCCCACTTTTTGATTTTTTTTCCTTTTAACATGTTTCCAAGGTACCGTTGGAATGTTCCCCTTCTCCAAATTGGAGGCAAGCCCTTCTCCCACGGGAAGGGAGCACATCTCCTCCGGTGACATTCTGGGGTGACATTGCTGTGGAGCATTGGGGTGGGAAGATACAGTTTCTATTGAGGAATAACCTGAGCAGGGAGCGGTGTCTTATTTCCCTCTCAGAGTAGGCTTTTGATGCAGGTATTTACTATGTGATTGTGCACCACCTGGCAGAAGGAGGCCTGACCTGCTCAAGGCCTCCAAGGTTCTGCTGTAATGAAAACATTGAACAATGTCAGTCTTCTGTGCCTCAGCTCCCCTTTTCTGAGTGGTTACAAACAGCCTTTCCCATTTATTAGCTCAGTGGAACCACTGCAGAGTGTTTTCAGAGCACCATCCTGCTCAGTCACTCTCAGGATTTTATAGAGTTTACTGGGGAAAAGGAATCAAAAACAACAAAAAATAACGAACAAAAATTATCTGTGACTCATGGAAAGAGCTCTTACATGTCTGAAACATACTATCATCAGCTTACTAGCACTGCACTTCACATGGCTTAATTATGTGATTATTTAGTCTATTATCTCCAAAAGAAATTCTTTTCATCGGTCAAATTGTGCTCATGAGCAGGTCTTTGGAAAATGTGTTAAAAGCCTCTAGGAAAAATATTTAATCCTTGTTTCAATTTAATGTAATCCCCTTGTTTTAATCGCTTACAGAGTGGCTTTTTACATGTAATCAGGCTATTAGTTTATGCATTTAATTATCAGTGTAGCCTTATATGGTTATTTTCTGCCTTCCACTGAGTCTCCCCTTGACAGACGTATCTTAAGAACAGGTGAAAAGTAACTTTGGAAATTAGGAGAGACATGGATCACCTTCTGAAAACATTGGTGCTTGTTCTTCCTACCACAAGCACAGAAGAAAATTATTTGCTTTTAACTGCAGATATCTGGCATTTGTTTCCCTTTCTTTCATAGTTGCTCTTCACTTCCTCACTGAAAGGTTTCTCCATAATTCTATTACTGGTTTCCTTTTTGGAGTGACTGATGACAGGAATCGTGAATCACCAGTAGGTTAAAAGTTCAAAGCCATGTTGTCATCTTTTTCTATAATTCTGTTCCTGCACATTCTCCGTGTCCCCTACTTTCCATCCGTCATTTCAAAAAAGTGTTACCCTGGCCAGGAAATAGAGTCAGGCACCCAAATTTTGCCATCCTTCAAAGGAAGATGGAGCACAGAGAGCTTCAGGTGTCCTGTAACACACAGGATGGTCCATACAGCTGTGCCCATTGATGCCTTAAGTTTCAGCTCTCATGTTTTCCAGATTCTGTGCTGCCCAGGGGTACAGCTCTGAGCCTCACATTCAGTGCCAGTCAGCTCTTCACAGAGTAGGGAGACAAAACAAATCCTTTTCCTGCTGGGGACCAAGGACAACTTTCAGGCCCAAAAGCACAAACAAGGGTGGCTGGAGGGAGGGACAAGCAGGATGAGACTTCACAGCCTGAAGCTGTAATGGGACAATTAAACCCCAATATGCAAATGGGCAAAATTTATAAAAGTGTCAGATCTCATGACCGGCCATCCATTTTGTGACCATTCTAAGTCCACCTTGGGTGCAGCCCTGGCCAGGCTCTTGTCCTGCCCAAGGTGTATCCTAAAGGCCTTTCAATAAATACCTACTTTATTCTCCAGCTCTCTCCAGTCCCTGTTTCAGGTCAGCCTTCCCAAGGCATCACCATCCACAGGAATGAGCTGATCAGAAATGCCTTTCCTCAGCTCGTACAGCCAAAGACAGGTTTGAAGTCACTACGTTGTAAATTCCTCATTCTTAGCCCTGGCAGGCTAAAACTCTTCAGCAGGTGATTCCAGTGTGAAATAAAATAATCTAATCATCTGAATATTTTGAATTAATTTCGACAGAGTCCCTGATTTCAGGGACTCTGGAATTTTTATAACAACATCTCCTGCTCCTAACTGTACACCTGTCAGGTGTACAGTTAGAAAAGAAAATGGCATTCTGGCTTAGAGGGATTTATGTACCAGTCAGGGTGGTAATAAGCATGGGCCTTGCTGCTTTCTCTTCTGGTGGGGAATTAAAGCTTTCCTGCCTCTGCACTGCCTAAGTGAAGAGGAGGTGAACAGGGACAAGAGTGTGGAGAGTGAAACTGTGTCAGAAGAGAAGTGAGCCTCTGAGCCCAGACCTCACCAGAGGAGTTTCCTGATGGGAACCAACAAGAAAGGACAAAAAGCCCACAAGAAGCCTGGGCAGTAGGAAAGCAGCAGGGAGCAGGAACGAGCCCCCACACAGTTGCAAAGAGTCTGTCATAGCCACCACACATTGTGGCTATCGAGCTGTTCCACTGTCACCATCTAACTGGGAGGGACAGGAGATCCAGCCACAGCATCTCCACAGAAAAACAGCGCTGCGTATCAACGAGATAATAAACACTGCAGCCAGGTGAACGGGGGGAAAGAGACATCAGTGAAACTCTTGTGTTTTCCTGAGGTTCTGTTCACCCAATTGTAAAGGCTGCAGAAATTGCAACACCAAGTGTGCCGAGAATTTAAGGATGAGATGTCATTCTCAACAGTTTTTTTCTTTGTCTTTTGAGTTATATTTGGTAAATATGGAGGAATGAGTGTTTCCCTAGATGATACATAGTTTATATCATCATGCATTTCTCTGTCATGCACTCCTTTCCTAGAGCAGCTGCTCTTATAACCTGGGATGTTGTCATGTTGCTCTGCTTACCTACATGATTTGCCAAAAATCTCTGGCACAAAGAAAACGGGCTATTTTAGCTTAATTTAATAGGCAAGCTTAAGGAAAAAGAAAATCCAGACATATTATTCCAGTTTACACAAGGCAGATTAGAAAGGCCATTGCACAGAGTTTGCAAGTATGTTTTGTAAACTAGTTGTGTAAAACAAGCCAGCTGAACGAGACTGAAATTTCAATTGTTTAAAGTCTCTCATCATGTGTCACCAGGGTGATTCACATGTACATCACTTAATCTAGTTAATGAACACAATTACCATTTTTGACAATATTAATTGGACCTCTATTTATACTGCTTTCTGTATTTTACCTTCATAACCACCTCCATAATTAGCAAGTCTATAGCTTTAGTACACCTAAAGGAGTAGTTTACTTTTATAGGACATATATTTCATCATTAACTCCTCTTTCATTTCCCTCCCTACAATACCTTTCCCCACAGAACTTCCAAGCCTTTTTCTTCTCCTCCAGTCTTCAGCAATTGGGCTTCATCTTTGCAATTTACAAGGGTGAGAGACCCTGCCTGCTCAGAAATTGTCTGCCACACACTTTCAACTCAAGGCTTATAAGTGCTGAGTCACAGTTGTTCAATCTAAGATGCCACACCAGCATTCTGCTATTTCTTTTGCTTATAAAACTAAAGAATGAGAAGTATGGGTGTTTTCCTAGTTCAGAGATGGGTAAGATAACTGGTTTATGCAAAAGGACACAAGCTCCACTCTTCTGCCCAGGATATCAGAGCCTGCTTGTAAAAGGGGACACATGGGAAACCCTGAAGATGCACCCAGTTAACCCAGGGATTTGTACATTTTCAGCTAGAGCTAAGTAATATTTAATTTTCATTGGTATAGCAATAGGACCACACAATCTAGAAACTTTTTATATTACATATTTTCAGAAGACACAGGGCAAGGCAGCCCTTGCTCTGATGAGATCACAGTTGAGGCAGACAAGCCAGACATCAATTGGGATGATGGCACAGGAGCTTCAGCAATTTGACTTGTGTCTGCAGTGGGTTAGCAACAAAGGTGGGAACAGAAACCAACTCTCCCAGTTCCCAATCCATTTTCCTCCCTGCTAGACCCACACTTCTTGCCTGTGGTGCAGCACAGGCAATGGAGGAGGAGGCATAAATCTGTCTCCACCCCTTACTAGCACAGGAGTTGCATCCCTGTAAGGTGTGGAGATTTATTTAAGCATTTGAAGAATACAGGAGGTCAAGGAGTGTAAGGAAGGCATTGCACTAGACTACTGCACTTCACATCCACATTTCTTGATAGTCTGAAGTCCATAATTTTATAGCCCGAGAATTTCAGGAAGATTTTTGGTTCATTTACATATTAGTGGTATAAATCACTGCTATATCTATAAACAGGTTTCCTGGATATCTGCATTTCTTTCTGCAATAAACAAAACCACATATACTATAAAGATCTGTCCATGAGCAAAATTTTCCAACAGTTTTTTTTCCTAATATTGTTAGGTGTATTTTAGTTTTCCTATTTAACAAAAGTAAAACATTTTGTGAAGAGTGGCTCTGACAGAGGTGCTTCACCTGGTGGGCAGGTACCGCTCCAAAACCTGCCTGGCCTCCTCTCAGGTGAGCTCTCCAGCCACTGATGAGTGCCTGGGACACGGCTGCCAAAAAAGAAAAGATTCTCCTTTTCCATATGCCATACCTGGCAATTTCAGGTGAGGAGGACTATGGCGCTTTAGATCATTTCCTTCAGGCAGTCTATTGCCAGTACAGTGTTTTGAACTGAGCTCAGTCCTGAGCTTTTCAGCTTTACTTCAAAAAACCCCATATAAACAGAGTATTTTAGATTACTGAAGGCCAGTGCTATGGAGATCTGTACTGCCACAAAAGGCTTTATTACACAAATATTTGATGGAGAGAAAGAATGCATCTTTCATTAGGGCTCAAAAGGAAGAGCTCCAAAGACATTTTATCATGTATTTTTTGATCTGCCTAGATGAAAGCCCTAGCTATTATGGAGTACAAGTGAACATTAGGGCTGATTCTGTTGTCTAGAATCCCACTGTGATTAGTGCTCCACAAGTGCCAAACAGTTCAGTCCCTCACCAAAAGCTTGTACGTATGAAGGTAGCTGTGATACAAAGTATGTAATTAACTGGAGAAATTTACATTTTATTCGAATTCCTAATGAGCAAAATAGTATCAGACACAAGAATGGAAAGTACCAAACCTGGTGTCTTAGTTTGAAAGTATTTTAGATATTGAATTATGAGCTTCAATAAGAGCAGGCTCTGAATAGTTACTGACTGGATGGAAAAGCACAAATAATGGAAATCATGGGAAAATGGTGCAACTGGAACTTGCTTCACATGGCTTTATAAATATTTAGCACATGACATGCATATGCCCTTTTCCTTCTGCTTTGTGTCTCCTCTTACAGCAGTCAGAGACACTGCCAAAAACAGATTAGAGCCTTGCAAAATCTTCATTAACAATTAGCCTCAAATACAAGAAATTTATCTGAATCTTGATTAACTGAACATGACCATTAATATAACTATTCGTATTAATCATGATGTAGTCAATTATCGAGCAAAAGAACTAAAATTATGCTCAATCATAAGATGAGATGCAATGAAAAGAAGATCTTATTTTTATCCTTTGCTTTAAATTTGACAGGTAGTCAAAGACTTCTTTAGAACTAAAGAATTTCTTTGCATGGTAACATGCATTTCAAATTGCAGAAAGAGGCTTCAAAAGTACCTCACAATTCTCAACAAATACTTTCAACAGTGTAATGTTTGCAAAAAATCAGAACACATGTTCATAATCTACTCAGGTAAACACAAGATGACTAAGGTTAATTTGATTTCTCTTCCTGATGTCATAATTAAAGTATGAGTATCATTTAGACATCAGTAGATAAAAAGTATGTCAATGAAGGACAAGTAAAAATTCAAATTGCTAAGGAGCAAAATCAAGTTAATTTTAGAGTGGAATGTTTGTAAGCAGTGTGTAATCAGTCTTCAGTTTAAATGACTCTTAATTAAGTTATCTATTATTATGTGCACTGGCAAATCGAGCCTAAACATGTACAAGTGCAAAGTCTAAAAGATCCAGCTCCAGTCTGCATTCAAATACAAAGAATTTTTAGTACAATAACATTGGCCAAAAATATATTTTTGTCTGGGGGACTTTTTTGGGTGAGCCGATTTATGTTTTTAAAAATCCCTAACGGCATGAAACTCAGCTGAACAATCCATTGCATGTTTCACTAGGTGTAACGAGGGTCAAATTCCAGCCCAAGGTACAAACCTTAAAATTCTGATGACATTTGTGAGTTCCTGCATTGACATTTGAGCACAGTCTATCCGTGAACAAACACAAGCCTACATCGAGACGTTCTCCGGTGCTGTTTGAGGAGCTCACTGCTGCTCACTTGTCACTTGGGCACACACCCATGCCCAATCTTCTTTTCAGCAAACAGCATTATCCCCTGCACCCCCAGCTTTGAGGCAATCACTCATTTCAAGGAATAATAGCACGGTAGTCCCGGCGGGAGCGCGCTCAGCCGTCGTCCGTGGCGCTGAGCAAACACCCTCTCTCGGGGCATCGTGCCTAAGCCTGGCCCTGCTGCTGCTGGAACAGGAGCAGCACAAGCCAACCAGTCTGGCAGGACTGACAGACGTTGCCTTCAAATCAAGCATCACCTCCACCCCAGAACGTGCCTGCAGGCGCTTCCTTTGCAGGATTTGCTGAGGGGAGGGAGGGTGTGGACGAGGCACCAAAAGCCACCTCTACCCTGGGAACAGAGTCCCAGAAGAGGTACAGGTCTGAGTGCCTGGGACTTCCAGTGACAACTGTCCCCCAGAAAGGCTGTTGCTTTTGAAAACCACACGTGGACACAGTCTGAAAAAAATCACTTAGGCTCTTCTTGAAAATTGTAGCCCTGCTACAGAATTCAAATGCTTTTGATACTTAAAGCTGTAAACTAATAAGAAGGGAAGCATATGGGTTTAGACCAGGACAAAACTTATGCAATTTCATGCACTGAAACCCGCTCAGAGTTACCACCAGTGACTTTCTTGCAATTCTGCGAAGTGCATCCAGTCCTGATTAAAACAGAGATTGAGGTTAAACATGGAAACCTTTAGGCTATTTCCTTAGGCCCAGCTTTTCTAGGTCATAGTAATACATGAGTGGAAAGTGAATTAACCCAGCACTGCTCCATTGAACTGTTTGTTCAGTTCATAACACTGTAGCATTCTCCTGGCTGAGCATCCGCATCTCATGCCAGATCTGACCTGCTCCACTGAAGAGGAACTAAGCAAGACAATCCTAAAGATGTATTGTGAAAGCCTAAATTTCCACAAATTCAGCTACCTGACTTAGCTGATGCTCAGCTGATGTGAAATTTGCAGAAAGGAAAAAAACCCCAACAATTGTCACAGCTCCTGATCTCTTTCCAAGAAGTGCTCCTGCGTCCAGTTTACTTCCACAGAATGAAACTCAAGTCAAGAGCTGCCACAACTAACTAAGGACATCAGTTTATCTCCAATACTCTACCAGGATGAACATGAGACATATCCAAAGGTGGTTGGAGGCAGCAGCTCTGCACATGAACTCTCAGCTGCTGGTTCCCCAGCTTTGGAAACCTATCGCTGCCTTTGATCAAGGAAGAAACCTCAGCTCTGCAATCTTGCATTCAGGCTTGCTATGGTTTTAACCTGCTGCAATTAGCATCACTCAGTGCTGGTGCTGATAACAGAATTGCTTCTATGGTGTAGGCAGATCCATCCTCCTTGAAGGAGTGAGATCAGGCAGGGATGGATCCCCACAACAGCCACAGATTACTGCCTGAGCAATCTGACTTTGTAGAGTTATGCTATGCAGTGTGCCACTTTTATCTTCATCATCATTTTTGTCCTGACTACTACACTGCATAGAAACTGGAAGTAGAAATGCACACAGAGATCTCTAGCTGCATTGATAGTTTTGAGATGCTCATGGTGTTAAATAGCATGAAAACAGATGTTTGTAGTAAGCCTTGACATTGATCTTATGCTGGTAAATTATGCTAGAGGGAAGAAATCGACTTACACTCAGATGTAAGGCATTGATATCAATCTCCTTTTTTTTTTTTTTCTTTTTCCTCTATCATTTGGCAAAAGGAAGAGGAGAAGCCTAGTCATTACTGCTGGGTGAACTTCTAGCCAGAACTGATTGCTAGAAACATTTAAAAAATCCCTCTTAGCTCAGAAAAAAAGTGTCACAGAAGAAAAAATATTGTTGAAAGTTTATGTCAGCAAGTCAAAAGAGGCAAGACCATATCACCACTAATTCATATATTAAAAACTAGTCAGTTTTATGAATACTGACAGTTTGTACTCTCATCTTCAACCAGAACAAACATTTATAGCCTGCAAACATTCAGAGAGTGTCCAACCTGGCCTTTCTAAACAGCAAACATCTAACTCAAGGTGAAACTGCACCTCAGACATGCCCAAATCCAGGCTGTGCTTCATTCCCTTGGACTGAGAGGAGAAATGAGGCTGAGAGTAGAAAGTCTGGGAAGCCTGGAGAAGATGCATTTTCCTAAGAAAAGCCATAAGGGAAGAAATGGGTCTTCATAGCAGCAAAGCAAAAAGTAGCCAACAGGTCCTGTGGCACTTGCTCTCTTCCTATGCAACTGCGCAACAGCATTTCTTCAAGGAAAGAAGAGTAGGATTTGCAGCAGCAGTTTTAACATGTTTCAAACCATTCCTTCCTTATTAGGAATCTCATCAGCTAATTGTTCCAGTGCCTGGAAAAAGTCCTGGCTTTTCTGACAAAAGCAAGCTGCTGCTAACCAGCATTCAGCGCAGCGTGCCCAGGGACTTTCCCTCCTCCTTCCCAGCATGGAGCAGCCCTGTGAGCCAACTGTTTCATCATGAGTGTGTCACAGTGACAGCTGCCTTCCTCTTCATCTCCTTTCAGCAGAGAAGCCAAAACAAGACATAAAGGAGCTGCAGCATCTTGGCAAGGGTCCTTATTAGGCAAACAAACTCATATTAACCTTTTATATAAAACATTCGCTGTGTTGCAGGCAACTTTGACACAGTTTTAGGAGCTGTGATGATCTCCTACAAGATATCATCTCCACTGAACAATGGAATCTGCTCATCCAGCAACCTGCCAGCAGGGATAACATCTGCTGCCTTCACATGGCTGCATCTTCTCCTTGCAGCTGCATTCCTCTGCGTGGTCTCTCCCTCCTATGCATATTCCCTTTCTGCCTTTGGCCCCTGCCTTTCCAGGCCTTCTCCAGCTGCAGGTCTCCAGTTCCCTCAGCAAGACTCTGGCTCAAACTCCACTGGGTGCCAGTGACCTCGGGGTCACTGGCAGCAGGGAGAAGGAGGAAGGGAGCAGGGAGAAGGAGGCAGGAAACCTGTGGAAAGGTGAGCAGTAGGAGGGAGATCTCCTTCAACCAGAACACTGGGGTTTTTCAGGAATTCAAGGCCCTGGAACAGAACAGTGCAAGTGCCATAGCAATATTTCTTCTGAATAGAGACTCTCCCCCAAGGAGACTCCACATTTATGGGAGCATGTTAATTATTCATTCAGATGCTTTTTAGTTCCACTTTGTTGCTGTTAAACCAGGAACAGAACCACATAACTAAGCAATTTACCAGGCACTTAATTGAGCTCCAGACCTGGAGCAGTGCTGTCTGCAGCTCAGTCTCATGACTTCATTCCTGCAAGGGTTGAGAGAGAAACCACAGGAAACTACAAAGATGATATAAAGTGTCTTGGTGAGCATTTTTCAAATACACCACCTTGGGAAAAGCAAGCCTTGGGAGTATTATTGAATCTTCTAACGATTCAACTTATGGTTTTAGCCAAAATTCCAATTTTTTTACCTCCTGCACCTTTTTTTCAGAGGATGAACAATGGTTGCTAACTATAATATGACACAAAGGTGGCAGCTCTTAAACCAATCACAAACATTCACCTAAAAAAAGGAACTCAGTAGCAAAGTGCTGTCACTGGCACTACTCCCAATCAATCTTGAGGATATATCCAAGGTGGAATTTATGGTCCATAAAACCAATCCATAACTCTAACTTGGTTTGATTTCAGCACAGTAGCTTAAATCAAATTTATGGTTTGTAGCTTAAACAGAAGTGGCTAGTGGCTAGATATACCCTTCCTTCCTTCCTTCCTTCCTTCCTTCCTTCCTTCCTTCCTTCCTTCCTTCCT
>VYXD01007100.1:180624-257119 GCA_013397195.1 Hylia prasina | reverse complement strand
CCTTCCTTCCCTTCCTTCCCTGACATAGCTTGGATTAGTAATTTTGGGGTGTGCTATCTTGCAAGCCACAAAAAGCAGAGAGTTGAAAAGAGGTGGACATGCAAGCCAGTTGTGTTGGCTTTTCACAGTAGTCTAGGTGAATGTATTTTTATCAATTAACGTAAAGAATTTTTTCATTTTTTTCTTCACACTAGACACCATCAATAAACTCAGCTCCAAGGAAAAAAAAAGGAAGAAGCAGCCTCTCCCCACAGCTTGTTATAAAAACAAACCCTGCCTTTCCCCTCCCTGAGCATAGGCAGGGAATCAGTCCTTGGCCATTGGGTGAGATCTTTGTGACAGAGAGTTTGCATACCAGCTCCTTTAGTTGCTCTACACCAGACACACTTTGATCTTACGATCAAAACACATTCTCATTTTGAGCATTTGCATCCCTGCCATGCACAGATCAGCTCTAGCCATGCAAACAGGCTGTGCTTACAGGACTATGCAAAACATCCCTGAGGGTTATACAGGAGTTTCTAGGACTTGAGAGAAGTAACAGCAAGAAAAGCTCAAGAAGGAACAACAACTCCTTTTATTAAGCAATTTATTGTGTTACTCTGAGGTCCCACCTGGGGAAAGGCTGGATACCCATTCATAGGCCCAGAAGTGAATTAGATACAACTTGTACCAAAAAAAAAGTGGCTCTTGCCAATAGAAATCAGACACAATGTTCCACAATTGATTGCTAACTTCTGATTTTAAGAGGATGGTTGCGAAGGGAAAAAATCCCTTTCCCTAACTATGTATTTCTTTTCAATATGAACAAAAATAGAACTTTGCTACAGAGTCACTAAGCTTGTATGCTTGAACTACTTGCTAGAGAAATATACACCTTATTGCTTTTATTTCTTAAAAAGCTGCAGTTTGAAATTTCTCAGGCCATAGGAAATTTCAAATAAATTACTGTTTGTATAACACTCTTAGGTCTTCACATGAACAGCCTGATAGGTGTATAGTATCTGCCAGAGCAGCAGTACCATGAGTTAGATGTCATGGTTTAACCAATATTACTGGCATAAGTTTTCACCCACTGCCCCATCCAATGCGTTCACTATTCAGATCTACATTAACTCTGTGTTCAGAACAAACTGCTGGATGCATTTCCTTTCCCATACTGGCATTAATCACCTGAGATTTTAGGGTTCCACCTGAACAACAAGGTACTCAAAGCCACATCTCTATGTGGATACAATCTGCCAAAAAAGTCAAAAGGTTTTTTTTGCATAGATGCTTCACAAGAAATGCTCATTCTTCTGAGACCTTGGGAAGTTGAGCAGTTCTGATTGTTTCACATTTTTTTCACTGCAAAAAAAAAAAAAAAGATGCTTGAAGGACCCCTCTAACACTGTGCTGCCAGTAAATGTTTTGGTTTTTTTCCAATTTGTCCATGCCCAGCTGCTGTACTACAACTCCTCCCAGGCTGGCATCCTGCTTGGTCAGGCCAGCTCCAACCACCTCCTCCAGGACACTGGAATAGGGTAAGCCTGCCACAAGGAACAGAAGCACAGGACAGCTTCTGGTCCTTGCTGAAGGCCTGGGAGAAGGGAAAGGTCAGGATGCTTCCTGGAGGACCTTGTGTGGGCACAGCTTCAGCAGGAAGGGTGGAGTGGACTGCCACCCAGGAGCACCAAGATTAAGGAGCTCCAGAAGGAGGTGGGAGCAGTGGGTTTGGATCCCCTCAGGCAAAGGAGGGCCCTAAACCTGGGTAACCTGCTTTCTGGATGAGACTTCAAAGCTGGGACTGCTCCTGCTCTCCCACTCACACGCCCTGAGGTGTGGTTTTACACACACCCCTCACACAGGGCTTCCTGATGGCTCTTCCTAAGGGCTGTGCACAGGGCCTGATCCCTGGGGTGGGCTCTTTCCCCAGCTCCAGGTGCCCTCACCCATTCTGCAACTCACCTTTCTGTGTGCCTCAGGACCCTTCTAATAAAAGGAAATGGCCTTTCACTCAACTAACAAGGTTTTCTGAAGATCGAATACCTTAAAGGCTGTCAGAGCATGCAAATAGACAACATTCCTAGGGCTGATGGATTGAGAGACACAAAGTGCCTCACATGGCACCTCCAAACCACCCTGGCTCTGAGCAGAGAGCCCACATGCCCTGAGCTCTGAGATCTGCCCACATGCTAGAGGGAACCTTGGAGCTGCATCCTTGGGGAGATGCGAGCCCACAGAGTTAAGTGCATCAAGTCTTACGGGGGGGGGGAAAAGAAAAGCAGCTCTCAGGTTACCAGGAGGTTGCTGGGAGCACCTCTGAGGGCATCGAATTGCACAGGCTTATTATCCTCCATGCCCATATGCTTTGCTGAATGCAAAATTAAGACAGTTAATTAGCATGAGTTCAGTTTACATTCGCCACAATCTATTTAAGCGATATGACTGCAAGGAGGAAGCCCACAGAATGTTTAGGACAAGGAAGTTTTCTGCTTACAATAGAAGAGCTTTCCTTTGGATATATCCCATCTCTTTTCTCCAGTTTGCTTTGAAAAGGTTTGGTTAAGGGTTAAGTACCACTAATGGACTCACTGCTTATCCTTTAGCTCTGCTTAGCAGCCATAATAAAATATAGGTATTATGAGATATTACTTTCTATTTTTTTAATATTTTGAAAACTTCAGGAATATATTTCACTCACTGAACTTCTCCTAGTTTAGTAACACCATCAAATCTACTTATGTGCTCTAATAGTTATCGGTACTATTCCGTTCCCACCAAAGTCAATAGCAAAATTATTGTTACTGAGTACAGGTTCAGACCCACACGAATATAAAAAGCCACCACAAAAAAATATAAAAAGACATTTTGAATACGATATGTCTCAATCTCAACAGAACCAAATTTCTCTCAGTAGGTTCACTGCTTTTCCTGTCAAGGATTTGTACACTGAAAATCAAAAGGGGGGTTTTATTCCTTTGTAGTACTCTTTTATTAATGCCCATAAACAAATATATTAACAGGCTCAAAAGATTTATTACTCAGCTGGAATGACACAGTCATGTAGACGAACTCTCTAGCAAGCTTCTTTCTTGCTATACTTAAAAGATTAGTGACAAAGGAGAAAGCACAAAATTTGAATTGCAAGAGCTTAGTGTGTTTCTCCAGTTGACAAAGGAAAGAGGATGAATCCCTTTGCTCCCACCCAGAGAACAGATATTTCATTGTTCCTCTGCTTGGTAACTGTCCACAACTTGTCTGAATACCTTTCATTTGGTAATGGCCAGGAACTGAAATCTTACCATCTGACATGGCAGAAGGACAAGATGATTCTGAATAGAGGAGCAAGGGAAAGGATTTTAAACAGACAACCCTCCTTTCAACTACTACAATGAGGCAGGTACAGAGGAGAAATGTCCTACCCAGGACACTGAGCGGACATTCAGATCCAGAACAATCTGTCTGATAAAGCAGCAGTGTAATGAAGATCAGCTTCCAGCAGTTAGAATTCACAAACAGAGTAGTACAGACCTGCTTGAAAAAGTTACTTCTAGAAGAGATCCGAAGCGTTGACAATTTATTCCCTCCCCCATCTCCCGTTTAAAACCTTATGAAACTGAGAGTTGAAATAGGTCTCATTCAGAGATCAATGTTTTGCCGTAGTGTGCCTGATTTTATCTTGCTTTCAGACTGCTTTGATTGATTATATCATTGAGTATTAATTACAAAGCATTTTAGATATTACACACACAGATTTCTTGCACCTACTTTTCCAGATCAGAACAAATTTTGTGTGAGGGTTTCCAAAATATAGAACAAATCTTTCAAATCAGTCCCGGGCAAAACTAAAGCCTTCTACACAAAAACTCTCTTCTGAACCTGGAGGATGTGTTTATTTGAATTTACATCATTGCCACAAAAATGGTTGTTTGCCGTGCTTCAGAAGCCACTGACACAAATACACTGATGTGCATTATTGTAAATCCATTTTTATCAGGTCATTTCAAATGGTATCTCCTGCCTACAGCCCTATTTTTCATCTATTCAAGATGCTTTCACTGACAAGACAAACCTGGTAAAGAGAAGTAGTGGATACAAGAAGTTAAAGAAATGTAATCATAACAGAGTTCCTTGATTGAGCAAGGCATTGTCAAATGGAAAACCAGGAAAAACAGAATGAAGAACAGAGATGAGTGGCTGCTGAGATCATTTAAGAGCAGCAGCCAGTGTCCCAGATTCCTTACTGCATCCATACATTTTCCCTCATTACTCACTCTCTGTATGGCTATTAAAAGATACAACAACAGAATTTACTTCTTTGCATTGAATAAACCCCTTCACACTCTGGAAGTGGATAACTTCCCACAAAATAATTTCCAAGCCTTTTTTACAAACAAACCAAAAAAAAAAAAACAAACAAAAAACCCCACACAAAACCAAAAAAACCCCACGCACCAACAACCAAAAAAACCCACCCAAAACCCGAACCCTCCACCTTTCTTGTGAGTGTTTTCATCTGCAGCACTGGCAGGTATGTGAAATCAGTGTTTGCCCAATTAAAGTACTCTGTAGTAAGGGAGTTTCAAAATTGAAGGAAAAATATCAGATGCATGGTACAGTCTCAGAGAAAAAAAGTGCCACTCTTCAGGTGTGTCATTTGTCAGCCCCCCCAAAAAAGGGAAAAAAAGAAATGCTGGTCAGAATCCAGGAAATCCAGGAAAACATTCTCCAAGAGCAAGCCCAGATTTCAGGCCAAGGCTCTTAAAACCTCCCAAGATGAATTCATTCAGTGCTGCTCAGAACTTCGATGCTGCAGCATTCAGCAGACAGCAAAAATCTCCTTTTCACCTTGAGTGTAAGAAAAAAATGGATATATTGGAATAACTTCTTGGACACTGATGTTAGGGAAAAAATCGATTGATAACATTTTGGCCTGGAATTTCTGTAGATTCTGGAAATAAACAGGTGACAAATGGCTGCAACTGTAATGAAAGAAACTGGGAAAAAACAAGTGGGATGAATAAATGAGAATGCCAAGTAACGTGCAAAAGAAATAAAAGTCCTGTTACATGCAGAACACAACTGCAAATTCTGAAACATTAATTCTGCTAATTTTGCCAATTCTGACAAAAATATTCCATTTGAAATAGAAAACACAAAAAGAACCCCAGCTTGGCAAAGCGTCAAGGGTTTTTTTGGCGGGATTTCTTTAAAGAACACTCTAATAATTTTTGAGCAAGACATTTCTGATTTGTTTTTACAGCAGCGAACAGCTACTTTTAATCCTTTCAGCCCAGTGAAATGCGCAGTATTAGAGTCTGATGAAGGAGGTCTTTGTCAGGCCACAGTATGTACATTGTTCTTCTGCTGCCCTGATTATTACAAAGGATGCACTTCGCATCAAGGAAAGGAACGTGGCCCTGGTGGCCTGGATGGTGGCAGGAATCACGTAGATGAAGTCTGCTCCAGCTGTTCTGTTGTGGCAAACCCTTGGCTGAGGTTGAATGGAAACAGCGATGGAGGCATCACAGTCAGGGGTGTTATGAGGCTCATGGCTGTGTGAAATGAAGTAGGAAATCAATTCACTCATTTCAGTTGTTGTAAGATGTTTCCACTGACTGGTCCCAAGAATTTTGCTTAAACCCTGAAAGAATGAATGTTTTCCGTAAGTATAAATATTCTTTGGGTTTCAGCAACTGTAAAGATTGGTCAGCTTTCATTTGTTTATCGACCAGCTCCTGAGAAATAGTGACAAAACTAGACATAGTGGTTGGTTCTGATATTTTAACCTTACTGATTCTTTGTGAAACAAAGCCTGTGAATGTGGAGGAACTCAGAAAAGGCCAATAAGCAAGAACACCAAGAAACATGTAAACACCTCAAGAGCAGAAAAAGAGAGAATGAGAACAGTCTTTTGTACTTTGGTCTAAAATTTTTCATCCACATTTGCTAAATTTGGTTTTCTCTCGTATAACACTAAATAACAATAGGTGCAATACAGAAGTTGAAAGCACCACAAACAACTGGTAACAAACAAGCTGGGAAATGTTTGGTTTCAGTGAAACGTGAACAGGCTCTGGCTGCCTCTGCTGAATGATTTGTATTGTTGGATGATTCTGGCATTTTAATATTGCTCAATAAAGCATTAAATGACACACATGAATACAAAGATGCAACAAAAGCTCAGCGTGAAACAGGAAATTTTGAATTATAGACACAACATTGACTGTATAATTTATACATCATTTTTACACACTAAGGAACCTTCTTTAATTCATGTAAGAGATGCTCAAGAATGGTGTCTGCAGCAACTTCACTAGCTGGTTAAGGGCTCATTAGCACATTGAATGGCATTTTAATTGTAATATTTGTTAAAATTGGTGGAGTTGTGGTGACTGAGTCTATAGATAATTTCCTGCAGTTGGTGCCCCATTTTTTAGCAGCTGCAGAGAAGGGGTGGCCACTCAGAGAGGACTGAAAGCCCTCCACTGTCAGGAGAACCAGGGCTAACCAAAGAGAATGAATGCCATGTTTGTTGTAGAGCAATGAGCATTTCATAAACAGCAGGGTGAAGTACTTGTTGGCTACCTCAGGAAGGCCACTGCATTGTCACAGTTGATCACCCACAAGCAAAGATTAGTCTAAAAACATACTTCAGACTCCAGTCAACACTTCTCTAGCAGAATAGTACATTCTCTTCAACCCTGTGGGTTTCACATTGCGTAATTTAGGCAACCAGTGCTGAAGGGAAGTTGTGGCACATCTTTACATGCAGATGAGCAGTGAACTGGTGCAGAAATTCTGCCCACTGTAACAAAAGATTACTGTCAGTAGCCTTCATCACTTAGCAGCAGGGCTTGGAAGAGATGGGAAACAAAATCTCTGCTACAAATACTTCAAAATCAGGCAAAAATCGTGAACTAATACTAAGAGAGAGCATCGGGTCTTACATTCATCTTTCCTAGTGTGGTCTGTGGAAGAGACCAGTGTCAAACTCAGTCATTTTGAATGAGAGAAGGATGATAAACTGATAACATTTCATGCAGCTCTTTTCAGTCTTTCACATTTGAGAGTGCCTGTGCAATGTCCTACCTATGGTTCTGCAGCAGGCAAGGGCCTGCAGCCCTGTCACTGAGCAAGAGTTAGGAGAATGAACTTAGGAGCAGAATTTTACAATGGAAAAGAAAAATCTGTACTTTTTTTTCCTAGTGTTTCTACTTGAAACCTGCCTCTGTCCAACATTTCTAACCCGTGAAGCCAATCCCACCACCACTTCCTGTGCTTGTTTGTGGGGGGAGAACTGCAGTAAAAACAGCATCACCTGTTGTCAGCTCTCCTCAGCACATCCCCACAGACTCTGTCAGTGTCAGATCCTTCCTCTCCTTTTTGTAACTGCAAGAGTGGCACAGAGGGGTGCCCAGGGTCACTCTTTGCCCAGTACCTCAGGCTGCCCTGGCCACAGCTACCCCAGAAGGGCAGACCCCTGTTGCCTCCTGCAGAGACAGCAGCTGCCTGAGACCCAGCTGAGAATCAGAAAATGCCCAAGATGGGTTTCCTTTGGTAAGCCCTCCCCCAGATGCATCTTCTCACAATATCTAAGGATCTGCAAAACAAAACACTCTGCAGGCAGCACGTGGGAGTGGGGATGGGCTGAGCTCTAACAGCACATGAATGCCATGGTGGTGATGAACTAACAACCCATACAAGGAGATTGCTTTTGGGATATCCAGAGCCTGGATCTGACACTTCTCGTGCAGCAAACACCACCCAGCCAACAAGCTCTGCACCTTTCTCCAAAGGAGAAACAAGGAATGCAGGCACATTTGTTTGCTGGGTTGCCAAAGCTGTTGTGCCAGTGTCTGCTGATCCTTCTTGATGGTACTTTGCAATCAGGAAGTAAAAAACAATCCAAGTTCAAAAATATTAACACTGCTAAAAAGATCAGACTTGAAACTACAATAATAACCAAAATTGAAAGGAACAAGTGAACTAATTGACTCATCCCTTAGAATGTCTGACTGAAGGAGAAGGACTGTGTAATTTATAAAGTTTTTCCAGTCATATTGTGTTTTCTCTACTATGATTTTAAAAATATCTGAAGTGGTGGCAGAGGTCACACATCAGGTCTCTAATCAGATAAAACTCACAGAATTAGAGTACATTTGAGTATTTAATTTGATTTAACTAGGTGGAGAATGGCACTGCTGTGGACAGAGAGGACTTCTTGATATAAAGACTTGGAGTTTTCATAGATGCTCCATAATTAGTGTTCATGTTTATTTATCTTTAAAATTAAGGCTAGGGTCTGGTTCTATCTTAATTTAAAACACTCCAGAATTATGTTGTTATGATTTTATCTTCACTAGAATTGACTCAAAACACTTGATCAGAAGAATCACCACCTATTTGCTATGTTTTTGCATGAGTTACGTAAATGAAATATTTGCTCTTGGAGAAGTATAATAAATAATATATTAAATATCAAAGAGCTCCATTTCTGGAAAGATATTTAAACAGATGAACTACTTGGAGCAAAGACAACAAATCAATCATAAGCTTTGCATGCAAGCAGGACAATTTATATATATATAGCCATGCTTTAAACACCAGTCAAAATTCTACAGTCCTTATGAAGGAAAGACTGCCACCAAAATCTTGAACTGGAAACACAGCATCTGGCCAGAGACATATTTTCCACAGAACAATCACTACATTTACTTTTATGTGAGAAAGAACAAACTGAAGTTGGTAGCTCTTCCCTAAAATAATTGGCAATTTTTTTTTCCAAAACACAGAAGCAAGCATGGAGATGAAAATTTTGTTCTAAGTCTTCTCGCTCTGAACATAATATTCTGTGAATAAAATCAAACCAGAATCTTATCTATATATTTTCAAATACCACTAGCATGGATTTATTAAAATTAAAATGCTGAAAAAACTCCTCCATTTTCCATGCTCATTCATTATTTTTGTCCTTTATTCAGTTAAGACAATGAGACAAGTGTTTTCCTTTTCCTGCTCCCACCTCTCAGACCAAGGACACAAAGTGCCTTGAACTTTTGAGATAATTTACAGTTTTTGAGAGATGTTTTACAGACATCAAGACTTTTCTGCCTTCATTAAAAACTTATGTAAAACACTACCAGCACTAGGAGGGCAAATAATAAACAAACACACTGCATCCCAAATATGCAAAATAACTTTGATTCATAGCAGTATTTTCATTATTAGTTTTATTTAAGATTCTGTTTCATTCTTTAGTAGTATTTTTGATACTCAAAGTTAATTAAAAGGATTCAACGATACCAAAGCCTGGCTTACACCAGGTAGGGTCCAACACTCTGATGTGCACACGCCCATCAGCAGACAGGAGAGCAATCAGTTTTTCCAGGCTGACATTCCTGGTTTTACCTCTCCATCCAGTGGTGTGGGAGTTGGCCAAGCTGAAGCAACTCCAAACCTGAGGCCATGGGAAACTCCTTCCTAGTAGTGGCAAGTAGTGAAGGTCCGTGGGAGCTTGCATGTCAGTGAAGTTGTTCCATATAAGGTTATGTTGTTATGATTGGTCAGTTATGTTGTACAAATACAGTTTCGTTCCCAGTTGGAGTTTCTGGTAGGACCCTTACCCTCAGATCTACCCTATATATTGCTATGTTTTCCTCAGTTCTGGGTCTTTGGTTGGTTACCCCCACAGAGTTCTCCTGGGTACTGTGCATGTTTTTGGGGCACCGTCCCTATTTCCTTTTATCCCTTATTAAAGTGTTCTTTTTCTAGTGCCAACCGTTGTTCCTGCTCCTAATTATTGTCTTGCCACTCTCTGCCCTGAAGTCAGGGGACCTAAAGGTTTGTCACAGCTGCCCTCACTGCGACACCCTGGCTGCTGGGACTCCTCCCAGGGTGGCCAGCCAGGGTTTCCAAAGAGAGCCCGGGCACAAAGGTGAGAACGGGGAAGCTCCACCAGGTCATTAGGGACACACTGTGGAGCTTCCACAACTTTGTCTGCCTTTTGTTGCCCTAAAAGCCAAATAAGGAGGGGACAAAGCCCAGCACGCCCAGGGCAGAAGGCCAGTGACATTATTTTGCAAGTGGCCACCAAAGGAGCCTAAATAGAGGCCCAGAGCAGCACCCCACTGTGAGCCAGCTGCAAAGCCCTCCTGCTCTCTGTGCCACACTCCTGCTTCGACAGGCTTTAGAGATCAATAGAGTGCCTGATAATCCCCGTTCAGCTTACTCCTCTCTATAAACATTCAAGCAAAAGTGAACTTTTGGCAAACATCATTTACTGCCTCATCCTAACTGCTCTGTAGTAATCGAGGCACTGAAAGGACTCCTGTCCATAAACATGCAATGATGGCTGGGTAAGTTACAGTTCCCCTGCAAGTGGCATCCCCCAAACTTATTCTTGAATTATTAAGAAATACAGCTCAGTTGTAAGACATAAAGCAGTAAAAAAAACAAACAAAAAAAAAAAACAAAAAAAAAACCCCGAAACAAACAAACAAAAAACACCCCAAAACAAACAAACAAACACCAAAAAAACCCACAAACACCCTCAGCCATGCAGAAAGAAAATAAACAGCCTGGAAAGGGTTTGCTTTTAAGTTACAGCTGCTGAGACCTCCAATCTTCAAAAATTCTGCAGATAGAAGGAACCTGCATTTGTAACTAGATCTGTTGAAGCGATTCATCCCTAGACCTCAACCACAGTAACTTTTTACTTATTTGCCTTTTAAGAGTGATCTTCACAGCCTTCCAAGTCAATCCAGCCAGACTTAAAGGACTGACAGCTCTTCTTCAAGGCCTTCAACAGAGCAAATTCAACTTGTCAGATTTAAAGGCATCTGAATCAGCCCTTGCAATATCTTCAGGGGTTTCTGAGACACTTAATACTACATACCACTTCATAATCCGGATTTTCAAGCAGCTACTTAAAAGAAAAGTTGTTTTGATTTGGTTTGGTACTGCAAGCCTGGCTTTAACAGTAGAAATCAGATTCATGACAACAATACTTTATTCCTTTTTCATTAAGTCAAAGCTGCACAGTAAAAGCATGAGTAAAAGCCCAGTCTCAGTCAGATGGAAAACACCAACTGCTTAATTCCTTCTAAAATAAAAGAGAATGGAAAGAAACTAGGACCTCTGCCAAGTTTTGTCCCCAGTCTTATAGCAGCTTATTTATTTACAGCAATTAGCTCAAGATCATCAATTGGGTAAGTCACTGGCCTGGGGTAAGGATGTGAAGGAAATGTCATTTTAACTTTCTAACATTCCTGGTAACAAGGAAAGGACAGCAAACCATTTTGTTCCTTGGAGGCAAAGCACTCTCTTCTTGAAGCTTAGAAAACATCTTCCACAGCTTCAGGTTGAAGCATTTCAACCACACTGCCATACAAGAGTGTTACATGAACATAATGTATTTTTCCCTGCAGAGAAATATTCTCTGGGAAAGCAGAGAAATGCAGCACAAGTTCTGTAAACAATTCTCTCCTGTATCTCTGTCTTCCACAAGATGGGGATTGTTTTTCCTTCCTAACCAATGAGTGAAGTTTTGGTATCTCCCTGGCATGGGAAGGATTGGGGGGAGGTTGGTGCTGCAGAAGGAGAACTGGACGGAGCAGGGAAAGAAGAGGCAGCAGGCTCTTCACCTGGGAGAATAGCCCAGGCACAGAAAGAATGGAGTCAACTCTAATAAATCTTTAAGCCTTCTGATACTGAAATCTATGAGTCCTGTTTTCACTGCTTGCATCACAACCATAACTGGTGACCCCCGAGACCACACAAGAGGGATCCCAGTATATGGTGGAAGTAACAGGAGATGAAAGCAGTGTGATTTCACCTAACACCAGAGCACCTGACATCCAACAGCCTTTGAAGATCAAATGTCAGACACTGTGGAAACACAGTGAACAAAAATACAGACAATTAGTAACTTGTAATTTTTCAGGCTGCTTCAGAATATCAGACAACTAAAGCAGCAGTGGGGTTGAACAAGTGCACTTTGCTATTTCTTTCTTTTCCAGAACACTGACATCCCCTATGGATTTCAATATTCCTGCCTTGACCCAGACAGCTCTGTTGCTGAAGTCTGCAGACTTTCTAAGAGCACATCATGACTCCTAGCACATAAAACATTATTCCAGAACACTTAAGGAAATGTAAACCTTGCCACTCGTGTCAGCAAACATGTAGCTCCTTTCAATTAGGAATGCTGCATCATCTTGGCTGCAGTAATAATTAGAATGTCACTAGTTATGGTATCAGGTGTGAGGAAACACTTCAGATCTTTGGTATTCTCATTTTTCATGCTTAGCTATACAAATCAGAGGTCTGCTAAGTGCCTTTTTAGAAGGTTTAAGGGGACCATGTTGATATATAAACATTACCTCTGGAATAACTCCACACAAAAGGATATTAGTAATTTATGTGGTACTTAAGCTCTCTTCCCCTTCATTGGAAACAAGCACTGACAAAGACATGATGGAGTGAGAAGCACCTCTGCTAGAACCATAGCAGCTGTGTTTCACCAATCTACCTACAAAGCCTTTAAATATTTCATTCTCTTTCAGATGGCTTTTTACAAAGCAGGAGACTTTTCCAGATATTTTGCCCTCTCCTGTTGAAGCACAACATCCTGATAAGAAGGGCAGTGTTGAAACCTGGAGATGTCAACATTGTAAAGTATCAAACCCCAGGGCTCCAAGAACAGTAAAATTCCTTCCCACTTCGAAGAAAACAAGTTTTGTGTCTGCCTTGCCTGTCCCCTCCCCCCCACTCCAACTCTACTAAAAACAAAGCATAAAATTATTTACATGTAAATAGCTGGAGCAAGAACAGCTTCAGGCAATGTGGGGAATATTCAACTGTCAGCACTGGTCAGGAGAAGAAAGGGTTATTATTTTCTATGCAGTATTCAATAGCTGTCTTATAAAATATGAATTGTATGTATAATGATTTATTACCGAGTACTGGTTCTCTGTACTCACAGCAGCTCCACATAATCCACCTAAGAAGCAGCAATGAAGCCACCAACAACTTGCAGTGGTGGTGTCCTCCAAGGCAGAACTAGATCAGAGTAAGTCTGATTCAAACTGGTGCCTTGGGAAGGCTGAGCTGAAACAGGGACTGGACAGAGCTGGAGAATAAAGTAGGTATTTATTGAAAGACCTCCATGATACGCCTTGGGCAGGACAGGCCCTGACCAGGGCTGCACCCAAGGTGGACCCAAAATGGTCACAAAATGGACAAATGGTCACGAGATCTTACACTTTTATAAATTTTGGTCCATTTGCATATTGGGGTTTAATTGTCCAATTACAGCTTCAGGCTGTGAGGTCCCATCCTGCTTGTTCCTCCCTTCAGCCACCCTTGTTTGTGCTTTTGGGCTGAAAGTTGTCCTTGGTCTCCAGCAGGAAAAGGATTTGTTCTGTCTCCCTACTCTGTGACTTACTAATGCTCAATATGAGGCTCAGAACTGCACCCCTAGGCAGCACAGAATCTGAAAAACATGAAAGCTAAAACTTAAGGCATCACTTTACACTTTTATTTAAGTTTGGGGTCAAATTACTTGGCTTTGAAAGGCTGCTGCCTCCCCCTGCTCTAGAAAACTGCAATATTAGTCACTAAATAAGGACAAAATCAGCCTTGATTTGTGGGTTAAACTCTGCTTTTAAGCAGGGCCTCAGCAAGGAGTGGATTTCCTTGTGTGGAAGAGAGAGTCAGGCGCAGAAGGCAATCCTGCCACTGCTGGCTGAGCAGGGGGAGCATTCCAGCTCTGCTCCTCTGGCCCAGCTTGCCCAGGGACTGGGGGAAGCACATACCAGCGGGTCCAATGCACTTACGCAAGAGCCAGAGAAATTCTATTCATCTTTCGTTTTCCCCCCACGCCTCTCTGCCCCACTCAAAGACATCAGCCTGTCTGCACAAGTTCAGTCCTGTTGTCTTTTTACAGCAAGCTGGAAATCTGAAAGGGGTGGTAGGGGAAATCAAATTTAGGATGCTGTTTCTCAGCTCTTTTATATTACCAGTTCTGCAGGTCATTACACTAAAGTGGAGGTGGGTGCTGTGGTGGGCGTTTTTATGCACCCACAGGGATTTTTAAAATCTGGAAATAAGCGGGATTCACTACTGTGATGACTTGGAAAAGGTTAAAATGCATACTCCACAGAAATATTCCTGACAGAAAAGGTGTTACATTTCCAGCGTAAAAACCAGATGTAAAACATGCCAAACACTATAGGGTCAACAAATGGGAAAACTATGAACTAATAAAAATAGGTCTGAAAACCAAAAGTTTTTTGGTTTAATTTCTATTGGGTTTCAAAGACTTTTCTAAAATATATTTAACTGGAATAATTTTCAGATATTGTTAGAGTAACCAGTACAGAAATTGATGATTTTGTAAAGCAAGATTGAAGGTTGTTTGATTGAAGGTTTGGTTGAGGTTTTTCTGCGGAGCGTGTTTGGGTTTTGTCTGTTTGTTGTGATTGTGTCTTGGCCGTGGTGTTTTTGTTGGTTTTTTGGTTTTTTTTTTAAGTAGGTATCAAATCAGGGCTAGTGGTTTTAATTCCAGAGGAGAAGCCGTGGGAACCTAACTTTCAATTTTGTTTATAGAGTAAATTCTGAACATGGCCATCAGCAAACCACCTGAATTGTCTACCTTGGTTTGCCTCTATTTAAAAGAGAAATAATTATAACATTTCTGAATGATACAGCAAGAATCAGTTAATGAAGCTTAATTTGGCTGATGAATACATCAAGAACCACTAAATTAAGCATAACTGATAGTTAAGTAATGTTTTGATATTTGAAAATGTATTCACTAGCATGAAGTATATTTAATTGTTAGTGATAATTTCTCTGGGGCAGTTTGGTAAAAACTAGTCATCTAAATTAACTACTACTTGTTCAAAAAAAATCACCGTTTCTGCAGTGCAGACCTTCTGGTGTGCTGCCTCTGTGGTTATCTAAACTGGAACAGACATTCTAGCGTGGTTTAATTTTGCATTTGAATGAGAGTTGCCTGGAATCTCAAGGTAGAATTTAGCAT
The DNA here is from genome assembly GCA_013397195.1 of Hylia prasina. NCBI lineage: Eukaryota > Metazoa > Chordata > Aves > Passeriformes > Sylviidae > Hylia > Hylia prasina. Next base: position 242,091 of record VYXD01007100.1, on the reverse strand, counting down.
TGAAAAAAGCTGGTAATTGTAAATAAACCTTTGGCTAGGTTCCTTTACTGCTGGGGGGATGTTGGAAAGAGACTAAATGGTGATGAATTTTATTTTTGTCATGCTGTCCTTCCTCAGCAGGGCAAGAATACCTGTCTGCCCCCATCTAGTGTTGTGTTTCACTTAAAACAACAGGCAGGGAAAAGGAGCCCTGTTTGTGTCCTGGAAAACTTGTCTGAAATTTTGCTTGGATAGGCCACCTCTAAAACCTGTGACCAGCACCATCACATTGTGTACATTTAAAAAAAAAACCACCTTTAAAAAAAAATAAAATACTTGCTTTGAAATTTACATGGCTTGATCTAGAAGCTTTTTCTGATAAAATAAAAACATAATTTAAAAAATAATATAACATAATACAATACAATATAATATAATGAAAATATTATTTTATTCTGATAAAATAATAATTTTAAAAAATAGACAAAAATGCAAATCCCATTCCTATCAGCTCCCATTGTGTTTTCCCATTAGAAATTAACCAGAGAAAACATAAGCCTCAATAAAATATGAGAAATTTCTTCATGAAGTTTCCCCAGTTTGGTTTCCTTTGGCTTTCCATACTGGAAATTAAGTCCACCTCAATGGAGATAAAGATGATGAAATTTGACATTTTAAATATGTATCAGATATTATAAAAGTAAAGGGATAAGAGGAACAAAAAACCCACTCAAAAGAGCTTTAAATTTTGTAGTGAAAATTAAAAGGCAAACAGTCCTGTGGTTAAGAATTATTTTGCAAATATAACTTAAGCAATTAGGTTTCGTTTAATCTCTTGCCAAAGCACTGCATACCAGCTGAATTTCCACTTTTGCTAGAGGAAATGTCTGGCCTTACAAAGCAGCTCATTACAGTTCCAGTGCGCAGAAAGCGAAGCTGATTGTACTGGTACAAGTATTTAATTTTACACCTCAACCCAGGGTTCTAATTAATCATTTAAACCCTAGGAAATGGTGTCATCCTAAGCTTCCTAACAATTGACATAATGCAGCAAAGTATTACCTCATGTAACCTGAATGAAAGCAGTCCAAAGGTCCGCTTTCTTCAGGTCACATCCATGTGCTGTTCTCTTTTTTTGTTTTTAGAACTCAATATAAAGCAGCATGTCTGCAGGTAATTATTAGGGGATCAGGAGTTCTTTGTAACAATGGCTATAAAATCATCTATAATTCATGGCCTGGATTATGGAGAAGGTTGGGAGAATGCAGTAGGGACACAATGACAATGAGTTCGTGCAACTCCACCTAAAAACCTGACGCAGAGCTAGGGAAGAGTTTTTGGCTCCTTGTTGAACACAGTTTCTTGACAGTTACCCTTCCTTGGCACAAGACAGAGCTGCAGAGACAGCTCTGACAGGTCAGCCACCATCCAGCCAGTTTTTCACATCCTGACCTTCCTTGTACATCATCTTTACAATGATCTTTACAAGACCTTCTCTCTTTACAAGGATCTTTGCTTGAGTTTCTTGGCTGGTATTGGAGATACGACATGAAAACATCTCAGAAGCTCCTCACTGTTTAATTAGCTCTTTGAAGTGACATATTTTTCCTGGGATTATCGAGGAGACATGAAATTACACTTTAAAGCTCCAATTTATTTGATGGTATTTCACAGAATCGTCGATGCTGGAAGAGACCTTCAGTCACAGAATAGTCTGATTGGAAGGGATCCCCAAAGATCACCAAAGTCCAACCTTTGACCCTGCTCAGGACACCACAAGAGTCACACCATGTGCCTGACAACACTGTCCAAACCTCTTCTGAGCTGTCAGGCTTGGTGCTGGGACCACTGCCCTGTTCCACTGCCCGACCATCCTCTGGGTGAAGAACCATTTCCAGTAGTCAACCTAATCCTCCCCTGACACAACTTCAGTGCTGCTCTGTTGAAATACCTGAAAATTTACACTTGAGATTGAGCAAAAATATAAGAAAATTTCCTTTCACTTCCCACAGGAATTAGATACAGAATCACACCTTCCTCAGAATGTAGTAAATCTCAGTTATTTGGAATATATTTCACTATGTTAAGAAAATCCCAACTTCAGACCTGATTTTGTTTTACTTCCAACTTTCTCCAAACAAACATCACACCCCAGAAAAAAAATGTCATTGTTGGTGGATTCCCTTAGCAAGTTCTTAGCATCAAAGAACCTATGAAAGAACTTTGTGGACCATGTTGAACTGAGCCACGAAATAAATGCACCCAGCTTGCACCATGCAGAATCAGTAAATATGTATGCAATCCGAGGTGTGTAGGCCTTTCATTCTTCAAAAAGGTTCTCAGGCAATGTTACTGAATGGAGGTGTCAAAATATCAGTGCCTTCTGGCAATGCAGGCAGGATTCCCACTTTACATCCTGCTAAAATCACAAATCAATGGGCTAAGCACACACAATGGATAAAAAGATAACTCCACAGCAGGGTTTTCATACCTGTGTATGAATGATATCCAGAACCACAGAAGACAGGGGTGAAGGAAGTTTAAATTTTCAGTTGGGCTGGCCCCACCCTTTCATTTCAGGTACAGTCAACTCACACCCTGCTAGTGAAGATCTAACAAGTTCTGGAGATCTCCAGGGGAAGCTCCACAACCTGGCAATCATTCCAGAACCACACTACTCTTAGCATTAATAAAAACCTTTCCCATGTTTAACCTCCTCCTGTGTTAGCTACTTGAGGTGATCATCAGGAAACAAAAGCCCAGATGAAACTGTAAGAGCACTTAATGGAGGGGAAGATTACATCTGCTACAAATAACAAATCACTATTTGTATTTTTTACAAAAATATACTAAACACTATTTGCATCACAATCCATCAGAAGCCCTAGAAATCCTGAATGCATTTTTTTCTTCAAAATAACCATCTAGCTGTTCCTAAGGGCATAACTTGACACTTTTTCTTAATAGTTTTGTTTTCTTTTTCTCAATGTTATTTTACTCCATAGTTTTCCAAGCAGTTCCTTTTTTCCAATTGCTTGTAGCATGGTGTCACCTGTCAATTAATTTGCATCTTTCTATGTTACCATCCCTATCATCAAGGAAATCTTGGAATTGTACCAAGAACCAAAAGGGAAATTCTGCAGAAATGCCATTAAAACAACTTTCTCATTTGGTAAAGGATCACCGACAGCAAATTCTTGGACATGGTTTGCCAGCCAACCAGGATGTGCATTTCAGAGTCATCCCTGCAAGTCCATTAACAAATGAGATGGTCCTTGATAAGCATGCAAGATGGTATAAAAAACTTCCCTGGTACTGAGGGGAGCTCTGCTGTCCATGCCACCCCTACATTTTCCCAGAAAATGTCCAACTGGTTTCGAGTTAGTAGTTTGGATTTCAAATTATTAGTATCTGCTGGATAACCAAAGATCTCCTTCTCTAGCCCAATGCTGCTGTCATATCTTTTGTGGACCTGATATTGGTCTAACCATGCAATGCAAAGGACTCTGCCATCAGTGTCATCAGATCTCACGAAATGCTTACCCCTCCCAAAACATGTGTTTCATGGCATCCCATTCTCTTGTCATCCTGGTATGGAACTAATGAGCATCAACAGAAAGACTGCCCTTGAGAAAGTATAACAAAACAGAAAATAAACCATTTTTTTTCTTGCAAACACGTCTGCATTGTGTATCAACCCCCTGTCTGCATTTCTTTGCTGTCTTGCCCATGGTCTGTCAGTCCATTTGCAGCTTTAGGCTCCTGGAGGCAGAGGCAGGACACTTTATCCTGTGCTTACTCCCAATCCTGCACTCCCAATAAGCCTCCCACGGTGGCCTGAGCACTAATTGAAGCTGTAGGTTCCTGCTGTCACGGAGGGAATGCAGCTGCAATCCTTCCAAACCCAAATGGCTTTTGATTGCAGCACCGGGCACAAACAGAGACACAGCAAATGACAGCCCGTATTTAGAACGTGGGCTTCCTGGGAATCTGAAACCTTAATGATTTACCGCCCAATTTGGTAAGACAATCAGCAGCACACTTTTCTAACTAATTAGCAAACAGAGGCAGCCGTGGAGAACATTTTACTGTCCTGTTTTAATAATATATATCAGCAGCATTTCCCTCCCCACCCACAAAATATTTGTATTTAGCAAGTAACATATAAATTTAATCACTCTCTGCAGATGTAATGACTTCATCTTCTTCCTATTTCGTATCTTGATCAAAGTAACACCTTAGTGACCATTTGATTAAATGTATATTTTTCCATCTCAGCAGAATAATTCATGGAGGAAAAAAATCCCACCATACTTCATTTTTATTTTGGAGGCCCCCCAAACCCCTAGTTTTCCTAGCAGGCCCGTTACATTGCGTTAAACCCCCCTTCCCTTAAATTCTGCCTCAAGATTCATTCATTACTTCAGGAATGGTTTAAGGTGGAATTCAAATCTATCTGCCTAAAAAGCCTCAAAAAACACATTTTCCACACTTCCCCAGCCACTGATTTGTTGTTCTTCTGTCAGTTTCATGCTGCTTCTGACAAACATATGTCCTGATTTGTCTGTTACTACAAGATGATGAGCAAAAAAAGTAAAAAATGACACATAATTAGGTAAAAATATTTTGCCTGTGGGGGGAAATTAATTAAACCTCTACTCATCCACACCTTAAAGAGTGTGACAGCAATTAATTAGACCTACTTTGTAATGAACCATGAGTTGACAAAAAATACTCAATATTAACCCAGATATTTCTTTGTAATAGTAACAATACACTGTACAGATGGGGGACTTAGTGTTTCATTTCTCAAAACTGTAAATCAAACACTACACTGGCTTTTGAAAGCCAAAACTACCTAGTCTTGATACAGCAAGTAAAATTCAGTGTGGTTCACTGCACAGCCGTGCTGGGATGTCAGAAAATTTTATAGCCTGTATTATGCATATAATTATGTGTATTTTGAAAATTTCCATAGCGTCTCATCTCTGAGAGTCTCAAGCATACCAAATGTGTGCTCAGTGAGGTCGCTGGACCTTTCTGCAGTCAGCATTTGGTGCAATGAGCAGCAGAGGGTTTGTGGTTTGCCCAGAGCTAATGGCAGGGCTGGAGCAGAGTCAGAGCTCCTGCCATGCCTGTACTCTCCTGTTCTGACCACAGGACCACACACCCACATCGCCCCACAGAACAACACAGGACTGGTGTTGTGAGTGAAAATGGGTTTTCAGTACAGGCTTTTGTTAAATCTCTCCTGTGCAGCCAATCCCACAGCCTAGAACAGCTGCAGAGCTGAGTATTTGCTCTCAGATTTATAGTGTCCTCTAGAATTTTTATCCTCTTTGTACCCCAGTTAAAGGTGCCACAGCTGAAAACTGACATTTCCACCTGGATTTTCCATGAACTGTGTGAATATGCAATGACTATCATTGCATGAAAGCAAGTGACCTGGGGGAAAGGAGAATTCCTCAGTTTCTTCTTACAGCTTTAAAAAAAACTGAGAAATGCTGGAATCAATGTACTTTGTCTTTTGCCTGCAGAGATGTTTCACAAGTAGCAATAAAAAACTCCCAGGAACAAGAAATCTCCCAAAACATTATTTAAAACCAAGCTGAAACATTTTAAAATTAAATAAATGTGCAGGGAGCCACAGGGAGTAGCCAAATATTTGGAGCTGGCAATAAGCATTAAGAGCCTAAGATTGGTCATTTAATCATTGGAATTCCTTTAGGCTTTTTGTTGAGGCAGAAATTATATATTCCCTCATAAAATATGCAGTTTGTATTTCACAAAAGGTCACTGATGGCCCTGGAATCCTGTTATGTATGGCTTGATGAAACTGCAAAATATTATGTTTCTAGCAACCCACAGGGTCACTTCTTTCCCCTTTTTACAAAGAACTTGTACTAGACATCATTTAAATCCTACTTAAGACATTAAAACAGGATTTAAGTGGGATTTTAAAGATTAATAAACCTCATGTAGGTCTTTTAAACCAGGATGAATTTAATCTGCAATTCCCAGCAGCACATCAGGAGAAGCCCACTACAGTTTTTCTGTACTTGTCCTAGGAGTACAGAATACAAGATGCAGGGAGTGAAAACATCTGTGACTTCCACAACTATTAATTCAGTCACTGTCCAGACAACTAGGGAATCTAGTTATTTCCAGTCTACTTCAACACATTCATCAAATAAAGGGAAAAAACAATGGAAAGCACTAGGAAGCCATCCTCCAACTACAGTGCCCTAGCAGAACAAGCTGTAACGTCAACCAGTATTTTCAAATAAATTATATTAGGGGTTGAATGTATTTATACATATGGAAAGTGAGTTTGTGTCCAAAAAATACGGGAGCACTCACAATGTGGTGATTTTTAGATTCGTTCACCCAAGCCCTGTGCTGCTGGTATCTATCAATTATTTTCTGTAAAGTTTACCAGGGACCAAAAAAACTCCTGCTGGGTAAGAGTTGTACAGAGCCAGCAGCAAGCACATTCAATTATGACAGTGTTTACTTAACTGCACAATGAAACATCGCCATTAAGTGAGTTTCTGTCTCAAGGAACTATTTGTAGAGAATGTACCCAGCTTCTTCTTCTCCTTGTTCTAGAGAATGAAGTGCAAAAAGACAGATGCAACTGGCAGCAATTTTAGTCTCTTGGTGGGTCAGGAAATATGGAGCCCAACTCTTACATAATGAATTGAGAATAAATTTAACTTGTCTGTGTAAAGCAAAGTAATCTGTAGGTATTCTTGCACTGACTGAGGGTCAGGTTTGGTTTTTCATTTAACTACCCACCCTGGCTATATAATAAATCTTACATAAGCAAACCTAGACAGTAGGATTAAAGGATAAACATAACTAATGCTCAGATCCAGAGACTGATGAATGAGAGAAAAAAAGCCAAACAAACCCCCAGAGATGCACCATGCACGCACATTGCCTTTAATTTTCCAGATCGACCAAAGTGTGTCTTTTTTTTTCCTAAAAATTAACCTATACTTAAATACATTTCAGCTGATTTTGTACTCATCAGGTTATTTTCTGCCATTCTGCCAAACCTAATAGGAAAGGTTTTATTTTCCTGATATAGCTGTATTGAAGATTATTAACAGTAAATGCCTATGGGAATTCATGATTTTATAACTTCATGTTCAAGACTGCTGAGAAAAACCATTCTGATGTTTGCTGAGCACAATGAAAGGGGGAACTTCCTTTCAAGGCACTTGCAAAACATCTATATGCTGTTTTATATTATTCCAATTTTCTATTATTCCAATAACACCAATATAGAATATATATTTATGATTGTATTACAGCAATTTGTGAAAAACATGTAATATTTGGAAATACTAAACAGAGAAAATAGTGAGAAAATCTAACCCCAAAAACATACACAGAGAAAGAGCATGATGTGAGCAACACGTCCTTGATTCCTTTCAAACCACTGATATTTGCATTATCATAAAAGAAGTTCTCTCTCCTAAAGAGCCCATTAAGAACTCACTCATCTCAATTTCACAACTGAAATAACCTAAATATCACAAAGTCCTTCTGTATTTTTATAAGCTATTCAAGCTATTCATGAGCCTGAATAGAAATTATTTGACTTAAGGTTATATGTTGGGGAAGGTGATACAGAGAAATCTTATAAATACGATTGTTTAGCAACAGGTCCTGAGAACATAAAACCTGTAAGGGAATTGGAAATGAAGGCAGTTTTTGAAATGTGAATAGGCCTCACCACGAGGCAGGATTNAAAATCTACAGTTATATTTCATGAATAATTTCTTTTGCAATTAATTGCATTTGGTTGTCACATTGATTATCTTATTACCAGTTTATTTTTGGTGATGGAAGGTACTTCCATCACTGAAGTCCCAATTTTCAAGTCCTAAATTGATCCTTCTTCTCAAAGCAGTATGAACAACTTAGGGAAAGCATTTACATCACAAACCTGAGAACTTTCACAAGATCAATGAAGTAATCAATTCTTCACTTTCCAAAATGAAAGTGAGTGGTAAATTTTTCTCAGTTATCAATTTATGGACCCCATATTTTCCCATGCAATGACGAACACTAGAAAGCATGATCTGAATGTCTATACAGATAGAATTTACTATCTGAGAAGAGCTAAAATATGTGATCTCCAGGGAAAAAGACAATGGTGAACAAACATAATTTAAAAATATATTAAAGAACAGATTAAAATATTTCCATATATGAGAAATAGAAAAACATTTTTGGAAACAAGCCAAAGTCTTAGCATAAGAAAAATCACAGGGCTCTTCCAATGAGAACAATACCAGCTTCTACATATTGCCTTCTGATATTTCACAAAAGAAAATCTGTACATTCAAACAAAATTTTTTTATTCCCCAAATCCCCAGAACAAGTTTTGAAATGTCAAGCAGCTTTTTACTGACTGGAAGAAAATTTTTTGCCCACTTCAGATTTGATCCGATACGTCAACTCTGGAAAAGCGTTTTCTCAGGAGAGTAACAGATGGAGACACTGTCCCACAATTCCACACCTTGTGTCCAGTGGGAAGTCACCAGTTAGCCAGAAATGTAAATTTACAGCCACACCATCTAAGGCCAAGCCATTTGTCTGAATAGAACTTGTTTGAATACAACTCCTTCTCCTGATGCAAGAAAACAAGGGGAATGGCTATCTGGGCAGAGCATGAGTACAGCTGGAAATACAACAAACAAAAAGGATTCAAAATCACCCTCACAAAAATAAATAAAAATTATATGTTACAGTAGTTACTATCATAGAAAAACACCCTATCAGAGGTAGAAAAATCTGCATTCTGCATCTTTGATCAAGTGTGCATGTCCAAGTTTGCTAGTACAAGGCTCAAACAGGATTATCAGATGAAAGAGTACTCACTTCTACTTGCTGTTAACAGCTCTGAACCTCCTCAAAACACAAGTTTTGGAAGCATTTGATAAACAGCAGATATTTTTTGTTTAAATTCACTTTGTTTCTATAATTCTAATTACATGATCCCTTCTAACACAGAACTTTAGAAATGTTTAGGTTGGAAAAGATCTCCAAGATCAACGAGTCCAACCTTTAGCATCAAAAGATAGAAGTACTTTTGTCTGTGGGATGTGAACAATAAGATAATGCAGCAGTGCTTTGTCTTGCTGTGCTCGTATTTATTTTTTGATAGCAACTGTAGCCAGTGATTTAATCTCGCTATACCTTGTATACACCATCCTGAAAGAAAACACTTATTTTTCACTAATGTAAGAATCATGACATAAATACCTGACTCATGTAGCGTAGAGCTGTTGACATTTGTCTCAGATGACTGGGTACAATCATGCTTCTGTGTGCCTCCCTCTTCCCCCTGTACTTCTAAGATAAGTTTCACCCTGGCCTTCAAGGCAATGCTGAAACCCACCGAGAAGTGCACTGAATATGTTCTTTGAAAAGCTGGGGTTTTCCCTGTGGTTCTTGTTACAAATAGTTTGAGTGATAACCAAACACACTCCCCCCAGGAGATTGTCTTGTATGGTTCCTTATTCAGTATATTGCTCAGAAGTGCCAGAGCCCATATTGATTTCAGCTCACCCAGGACTGGTGAGATGGCATGCACTGGAATTCCTGTGTGCTGTACAGAGACAGGGTCACTGACCTGAAACTGGGGTTTTCAGGGAATGCCACAGCTGCTGCTCAGCACAGAGGCAGCCACACAGTGCACAGCTCACCCCAAACCAGGGGAAACCTGAGCAGAGTTATGTGCTTTAACTGTACTCATCTCAGTGAGAAGGGAGATTTCTTTTAATTCAGTAGGCACTGGGCACACCTTGAGCTGTTCCTCCTTTTAATTCAGTAGGTGCTGATCACACCTCAAGCTGTTCCTCCTTTTCCCACCCTCCTGCAAGGTAAACAGGAGCAAAAAGTGAAGCTGTATTGATAAACTCAAACCAGAGGGTGGTAACCTGGCATTTGCAGTCCACAGCTTTGTGAAGGTTACTCCACAATCCAAAAGGCAAAGCTGCTTTGCTACTAAATGTCATGGACTAAACTCTGCTATCAGAATGCTTAAAAAATTAACAAGGTCAACATTCAGATATTATCTCACTTTTAGTTCATTGTATGAAGACAAAGTTAAGTCAATTTGTTAAAACTTTTGAATATATTCAGAAATCTATTATTTAAAAAATATTTCCGGTGCCTTTTTCATTTACTCAAGTATTCTTATTCCCTCAAAATCAAATCAATACAAAATTCACCAAAATTTCTTTTAGGAATGAAGACTTTCCATATCCAAATTCTCCATACTGGAAGAATTATAATTGGAAGGAAAATAATTGTCAACAACACAGATGAAAGGAAAATTCTGAAATCCTTACAGCTTCCTAACTGGGGCTGGAGGATTATCATCTTCTGACTCTAAGATTCTGGAAAGTAAAGTGATATTTTGCCTTAAAGCTGATGTAGGTATTTGTGTGTGAGGTGACACTTCCTCGAATAGGCCAAAGTAAAAACCCATATTTTGCACAAAATTAAACTACAACCACCCAGGTGGAAAAGAGTCTCACTGAGAGATGAAGTTGAGTAGCTCTTAAAAAAAAAGAAATCTTCAAACAGCTGATCTCTCCAACTAATTCTAAAAAACGCAGCAATAAGAAAAGTTTCTTCCAAATGTCTCTGATCAAATGAATTGAAAAACTTCTCTATCAAACAGACAGTTAAAAGTGGAAGCCATTTCCCCATCAATGATCACTGACATGTCCCCAGTGTTTTGGAGCACATCAGAAATCTGGCAGTTTTATTCATTCTAGTAAAAGAGGAAGGGAGAATAAATCATGTACTTCTACTCTAATGGCCCTCCAACAGACACATAAAGATACTAAAGGTTTATGGGAGAAAGAGGAGTAAATCACTTTAATTAAATTTATTCCGTCACAAGTGCAAAATTATCTCCGTATCCAATTTCTTGCAGACAACTCTCTGTACAAACAGCCTGGAACTGAGGGCAAGCTAAAACATCTACTTACCCTCTTCTAATTTTCCCTCTATTTAACAACCTTTCAGACAAGGTCTCCCCACATTTACACAATAGCCACCTGGATCTGCTTTCCTCCCAACAAGTTTCCACTTGTGGAAGTTTTACCAGTAAGCAATTTCGTCAAGGCCTTCGTCAAGGAGCTGGAAGCTTTCTCAAAAGGTCTTGGAACTTCATGGAGGTGCTGTCCTGCATCCCTTGTGTAAGCTCTGCTATGCACACCAACAGGCCTGGTATCAATATATCCATAAACACTGCTGGAAAAAAAAAAAATCAACATTCCTTGCAAAAAGAAAACAGCGAGGCTCTTGCTGTAACCACATCTGTCAGCATTTGGCTTGTAAACAGCAACCAACTCAAATGAAAAATGAACACTGGCACCTTTCTGAAACCAACAGGCTGTGAGTTTATGAGAAATGCGGAGCAAATTAAGGATGAGATCAAGCCCAATAACACTTCCAAAGAGAAATGAATCACTGACAAACCCCACAGTGGGAAGAAAAAACAGAGCAACACTTTTTCATTAGAGTGAGTAACTGAGGAAAGTTTTGATAGTGTTACCAACTTCTGCAGGAAAAAATGCTAGGTCATGTTAGGAGAGCCCACTAAAGAAGAAATTGCATGCTGAAGCAGCAAAGGTATTTGTCTAAAAAAAATTATCTGTAAGAGGAGGATGAGTACAAACTCCAAGAAATATACTATGAGATCTACTATTGAAAAATAAACAACTTTGGTTTATGTATCCCTGTCACATCCTCCCATGATATTCAGCAAAACAGCAGCAGCAGTGTTTTGCATTACACAAATGTTGGGTTATTGCTGGTTTATTGTAAGAGTTTGGAGAATTCTTGTTTCTCAGTTTCTGATATATTTGATTTTTGTTCTCCTTGCACATAAAGATACTTTTTTTCTTGAAAAGTCTTCAGAAAGCAGGCTAATTGAAAAGAGCTTGCACAAGTCCAAGGAAAACTACAGGCAACCACAGAAAATTGTAGCTGGTCATTCAGTCCATAACAAAACCAGATATTAAAACAGTCAGCCCATACCAGTTATTATCCCTCTTATTGAAATATCCTGCAGCAAAGTCTGTGAAATAATACCTGTGGAGATATCCCAGCACTTTATGATGCCATCTATAGACCAAGGAGGTTGGATGTTGGATTTTTTTCACTGCCTGCATGCTCTGGAGGGCAAGGCACGAGGCTGCTCACTCCAACTCCTGATGGAAAGACAAAAAAACCTCATTCCTACACACTGGCTGCATCGCCCTGGGCTCAGCCACAAGGTCATGGAGCTTTGCTGCTCCATCCCTCTGTTCCTAGAGCTCCCAGCTATTTTATTTACACAGTTCATGCCAGATGGGAAGTGACCACTGCCTCAAAGGAAGCGGAAAAGTCAGGGACTTGTTTCACATGAACCTCTGAGCCAGCACACAGCAAAATCTTCTCAGTAGACACAGAGGAATGACAAGAGCTGTGGGAGAAATAATGGGGCAGCAAGATTTTGGGGGAAGACATAAAAAATTAAGATAACAGAGTAAGAAAGCAATAGAAACAAGGAAAAGATTCACAGTTCAAAGGACAGCATGAGTGGAAAATGTATTGTGTTACAAGAAAGCTCAGCCTAGTCTGTGAAAATACAAGTTGTATGTGCTCACATCATCAGAATGATGAGATTGACTGACTCTAAGCTACAAAACACAGTAAACTACCATTATTCTAATTTTCTCCTGTATTTTAGCCGGTTTCCATCACTCTCAGAGAGATTGCTGCAGCAGCATCTTTACATCCTGTTAATGAATAGATGAAATTGTTCATGGAGTTCAGTATGTAAATAAACTACATTGAGCAGTTGGAGAGCTACTAAAACTGTATTTCCATTGACACAAGTGATGTATTTACTGAGTTTAAATGTGGGTATTTTCAGCCTTTCAGGATTTCAAGACAAGGGACTCGGGATTGTGCACATTTATGCTTCTATTTATCATTAAAAACAGTGTCCTAAGAGCATGACAGATTTATTAGCTGTTTCTGTGTTCTTACCACAGCCAAAGTGCTTCATGACAGGCAGAGAGCCTACCGGTAGGCTGGGGGGTTGTTTTGAGGAAGGTATTGAACAGGTTAAAAGTGTTATCACTGTCTCTGTACAAACAAAACTAACACTTGAAACCAAAGACACTTCTTTTCCTCACAAGGCCGGTATTTTAATCAACAAATGCAGCCATGGGACACAGCACATAAGAGCTATCCCCATTCAGCCTGGCCCACAAAGTAAAACTCATCACACAGCAGCAGTCCACAAAGTGGGAGTTTACACAGGACTCGACAAAACATTTACAATCCTCTGCCTGCCAACTACTAAGAAGTTACTTTGAAAACTTTTCCCTTCCCTGAGCCCAAAAAAGAATAAACCCCCCCAAAACACCAAACCAAGAGCAAAACCAACCCTGGCTCTTTTTGAAGTGGCACTAACGCCATTGTTTCCTGCATTAGTGTGACTTGCCCAGAGATCAGTAAGGCAGCAGCTACATGAGGATGTAACGGAAGCAAAGAGAAGCTGTGCACAAAGCAAGATTAGGGAGAGTGACTAAAACCCGTGAGCTGTGCAATTAAAATGTTGACAGAGACCTAAATCCCCCTAGCACCTTTCTCCTTTCCCATATCGCTCTTTCTCAAGAGAAAGCATTTCATCTAATCATCAAAGAGATTTTGGTGTTAAGACTTCAGCTGTCATTTTAAAAGTTAAGCCTTTTCAACTTGCTTCATGATGTCAGTGATATTCCAACAGAAACATGAAATGCCATAAATGCTAAGTGTAATCTCATCACAAAACACACAAAGTAATCCTTGTTCCTACAGCTGGTTTACTGCCAAATGAAAAACCTCTGCAAAGAGTACAAGCAAATTAAATAATCTGAAAGATTGCCACTGTAGTTAGTACTGAAATTCCAGATATCACCTGTCCAGTTAAGAAAAATGAATTTTCAGCCTCAAAAGCTTGTTTTGAAAAGTATGAGACTCCTTCTTTTGCAGCCAGTCAGTTTAATAACTAGCATTTTATGTAATGGACATGTTTCCTTTTTCAAAAAGGCAGAGGAATGCTACTGTAATATACAACAAACACACTTAATTTTCACATCTCTCTTACAGGCTAGATTGCCTCCATGCAGATTCTGCTGCAAAGGAAAGAGGAGAAAGGAAAACTTTTACTTACTAGCTCAAAGTCTGGCTCACTGAGGAGCTCTTAAGTACTTCATACCAAAATTTCCTGACTGATCTTGCACTACTTCTTTTCAGTAGCTGGAGCTAAAATCCTGAGCAGTCAGATCTGCATTCCTTCAAATAACTCCTGTGAAATATACACCAGGGCCAGTAAGCTCAGGCTTTCTAAAGCAGAATGTTTCTATGGAGGTACTTCAGCATCAGTTTGTTCCTCACAGTATTGCATCTTCTCCAAGGTTTATCCTAAACTTCATGGAATAACCTCTCTGTGCTACCAGACGTGTTGCCCTTACTTTAAGAGTAGGTCACTGTCACCCCAAAGCTTCAGGAGCTTTGTCATGATGAGAAGCAGAGCTCTGGGAGGTGGGTGAGGCTGAGAAACGTGTGTCCACTAACAAACTCCACAGTAGTATTTATAGAGTAGGAAATAGTGCTGGTATCAGGTAGGATATATACAGGATAAAGGGGAGAAGATCAGGTTTTAAATGGAATTGTTAGCTACCAGAAAATTTCTCAATGGTATCTGGTCTTTCTAGGAAGAAGATGCTATTTAGCAGCACATTTGCAGAATCACACTTTGGAGCACAGATAACCCAAGTAATGCCATTTGCACAGGCCCTTCTTCCTAAGGGTAGGAGTATTCTACAAACCCTACAAGAAGGCTCATGGTTTCAGCTTTTCTGTATTAAAATCTTAGCACAAACTTGCAAAAAATGATAATCACCTTTGATTAGAGATATAGAAACTGTGATTCTTCCAAATTATAGAAAATTGGTTTTGCTGTCCAGTGATCTTTCAAGGCCAAAATACATCATTTATTGTATCATTGCCAGGAGATATCATACTTGGCACACGACCATACTGGAGTGGAAATTTCCCGACGCACTAGATTGTATCAATGCAATTTGTCATTGAGCAATAATTCTTTGCATGCAAATATCTGGATAGACTCCAATCAAAACTGTGTAAAACGCTCTGCTACAAACATTTTAATCTTGCAGGATGATGTGGAATGCTTGACTCGTGGCCCAGGCCTCCCTCCTCAGCATGTGCACTGCAATCAGTTAGCCTGTCACTGTGTCACATTCATCATTAATGTTGTAAGGAGAGGAAAAATACTCAGAAGTTTTTATTGAGATCTGCTTATCTAAAAGGAATAAGACAAAAAAACAAACACCACCAACTAAACCCAAACCAAAAGTACAACTTTTTTTTGTTTTCATGGCCTTAGCACTAAATATATGGCAAATCCACAGCTGTTGAATTTATCCCTGCATTCTCTCCAGCTGAACATGTGTTTTCAATGTTTTAAACATTTCCTTTTTTTTTCTACAGCTGTAAAACAATACTTTCTAATCAGAAGATGGTAGTAGACAAGAGATTCTATTTTTAAGATACTCTGGGAAAGGGAATTGGCTCAATCATCTGTGAGGACTGCCAGTGGTGCAATCCAAGATGACAATTTCAGTGTCAAATTGTAAAGTTGCTCACAACCAAAAGTACAACTGCATGATCTCTTATACCATGATCTCAATTTTTTCCATCTTTTTTAGGCACTAAAACATTAATCATGACAACTTGTTATTTAGAAAATGTTAAAGTTAAAACATTCAAAACTCCATAGGTGTGGGAACATCATCAAGAAGAAATATGCATTTTTAGATAATATAGAATTATTTATGGGATACTATGAAAGCAAGGAGAGAAAAGAGAATACTGAAACTATTAAGTGCTTCCCCAATTCATTCACTTTCTTGTGTATATTTTTCATCCAGAAGTTAAAGAACAGATTCTTAAATATTCATAATAATGGCCATTTACAGTAATGAGGATGAACATTTATTACAGCTATTTTTAAAAAAACACATGAAGTGTATATTTGAATTGTGGGGATTATTTTTCTCTCTCACGTTTATCACATCATCTCACATGGAAGCCCAAAGAAAGCAAGAAAAACCTCACAAAGTCTCTTTCTTCACCTGAGAACTTCCTGAGATAAAACACGTTACCTTCTCCCCTAACACATACATGAAAATTCCTTTTCCTTCCCTCAGAAAAAGCAGGTTTCAGGTGAGCACTCTTCCCTGCCAGCATTCCTGCACCCCTTGCCGTCCCCTCTCAGAGCTGTGCAGGCACTCCTGGCAGTGCCATTGCCCAGAGGGCTGTGACAGACGTGACAGACGGTGGGGCTGGCACCTCACACGTCCCCAAGCCTGTCAGGCACAGCTCCTCGATGGGCAACAGCATTTTTTGTTCTGGGAGTGTTCCTGTCCTGGATTTCCAGGGGCTGGGAAGTCTCCGGAGGGCTGTGCTTGTTGGCTTTTGTGTTTGGCTTTGTTTGTTTTTCTTTTTCAAACCTATCAGTATTTATTTAGTACAAGCTCTAAATTGCTTGTTTCACACCCTCCCCCCCCACCTCCCCTTTTTAGTACGCCTCTAGAGGCAGCAAGCCAAAAAAAAGAATGATCCTTAGGTGTGCAACAATGTCATGCCTTAACACGCTTTTCAGGAATTTACAGTTTAACCAGCAGGCCTGTAGCCTATATTCTTAAATCAGCCTTTCCTCTGCCAAACAAACAAATATATATATAGAAAGAAAAAATGAAGAATTTGTACATTTAAATTTTTTAATTGTGAAATTTGAACTAGTTTTTAATATCTGCTGAGGAATTTTATTAGATTTCACTTTATCAAAATAAAAAATTACAGGAACAAAGATGCTTATAAAGACTTCCCTTACACAATTATGTAGGACAAAATTTATAAAAATACTTTGTTCCTATTTTCAAGTGAACAGTCACAGGGTCAATAAAGAAGAAGACATTCAAACTTCCTTGTCACTTTAGCTTAGAAGACAGAAGAGCTATTCTGAACTCAATGAAAATCTGAGCAGCAACTCCATGTATTAATATAGCCAAGCTCTGAATTAAATACCCCAGAATTCTGTCCACAATTTTAATCTCCATTGATTCGTATTTCTTGCACTAAAATAAACATGATTTCCCTGTAGGGTAATCTTTCATGAGGAAACTTCAGTATTTTGTCAGAGGATGAACCACCGAAGAGGAGACAATCTCTTATGGTGTCATGCCACTTAGTTTTACCCACCTAGCTCAGATTAATTACCTAGACTCCTTCACAGGACATCAAGCAAGCTGTCAGACAATGAGAATGCTGGGGGAAAAAAAATGCCACTGCAGCCTTGCCGGTCTCCAGGACTGGAAAGCTCCCAAAGCTGGCAGAAGACACTGCTTCCATGCTGGCAAAATGTACATTGGTAATTGAATGAGGGGACCTGCCAGCCAGCTGATGGCAAAGGACCATGTGACCCTCTCAGGGCAGCTTGGTGACAGCAAGAGCTGGCCAGAGATGGCCAAGCAGCTTAGGAGGAAACACCTGATTGTGCTAAAATGCTAATGCAATAAAGTCCTCAAGATACCAGAAATTTATAACTCCCCCCCTCCAAGGTTTGTATATTAAGATTACTTTAACTGGTTCTTATTAGTCATTAATTTAATGAGTGACAGGATCCTCAATCTAAAAACCCAGAGAGCTTTATCTGTTTCAGAAAACCCCAACAAAACCAAACACAAATCCCCCCCAAAAGCCCAGGCAAGATGAACACCACATTTTAGCTCCCTACACTTCTCATGGAGAGCTATCAGCTTTGTTTAGGCATTGACAATCACCTCAGGACAAGGTTACAGCTCTCTCCTCAAAACTGTTCCATGACAAGAAAATTGTATTTATACACATAGTTAAGGAAGCAGAAACAAGGTTTCTGATAGTCTCAATACTCAGAAAAGCACAGCAACATACAAATTCTTCACAGGAAAGCAGCTGTTTGAACTGTCCTCTCCTTGCTGATACATTTGAAAAAAATACAAGGAAGCATCAGACTTCAACTACACCAAGCAAGAACAAAACTGCTTGTTGTCTGCTTCTGAAAAAAGCATTTTGCTTGAAGCCTTGAATCCAAGGCTTCTTTTGGGTTTACGGGCATCACGTCATGATTTCAGCAGCGCAGTGTGCTCCTGGTGATGTCAGTGTCTTTGCAAGTGCTTATTAAGCAGGTTTTATCAATGGATTAACAAGCAGCTCAGCTGCCAAGAGGAGCAAAATAAATTTTAGATCAAAGCATATAATCAACAGACAGAACAGGTGACTAAGTACCATCTGTCAGCATCTCGTTCCATGACACAGAATGTGTATGAATATAAAAAGCAATGGTGCAGACATTCTATACTTCCTCCCTCTTTTATTTTTTAGTTTTGACTAGTATGATCAGCTAGTGTCAGAGCTGAGCATGTGCCAGATAAATTAAGCCAAGGGCCAACACACAATGCAGGCCAATATTTATTTTAAAATATTTGCATTCTTGAACTGGCGCAGCTTCTCTCAGTGCATGGTGATGCTGACTTTAATGAAATCCCTTGGTTTAGGCTTGTGCTGAAGGAGTTGCTATTCCACCCTAAGTCAGTCAGTTTGATTATTACAGATGCCAAATTGCTCTCTTTTATTTAAACTAGTAAGAGAAGAGCAATTTGGTATATTTTCCAAAATAAATAACATGAAAAGTAAGTACAAATTTTCAAGCTTTAGTGGGTAATAAAGATAAATCAGTCAGCACAGAGCTGACATAAAAAAATGCTATAGTTGCAAAAAATCTTCTATTTATCTCTTCTTTCAGATTAGAAAAGAAAATACATTTAAAATGAGAAAGAGTAACAACTGTGCGTGAGTTTGGATGTTGCTGAAAGCATGAAGGGTTTACTCATTCTCTTAGAGCAGAGCATCCTACACAGGAGATTTCTGATGTTTCTCAGCAATATCAGCCCTTAAACTCCAGTCTGCACCAGCAGCTCTCTGGGCTGGGTGAGACTCCAAGGCAGTTTTATTCCTGAAATCCCTCAGTTTTGTCCCAAGCTGGGGGAGCACAGTGCTTTTCTAGCCCAAATATGCCCCAACTCACAGCCTCCTCCTGAGCAAACCCCCCTCCCTGGTCTCCAGGCTGAGCAGGACACCTGGGAATCCTGCTCAGATGATCTTGCCTTAGGGGATTCTGGAGTATGTTATGACATAGATCTAATGGGCAGTCTAGACACAGGCAACAGCAGGAAAAACCCTACTGACTTCACCTACATCGTACTTCATGAGATGTTCAAACAAGAAAATATGAGTCCAAGCTGACCACAGCAAAATGTTAAACTCCAGAAAGGAAAATGAAACAAGGAGAAGCAACACAAGCTTGTACTTCCCAGTAATTTC
This sequence comes from Hylia prasina, assembly GCA_013397195.1. Lineage (NCBI taxonomy): Eukaryota > Metazoa > Chordata > Aves > Passeriformes > Sylviidae > Hylia > Hylia prasina. The sequence goes on along the minus strand of VYXD01007100.1, from coordinate 222,597 downwards.
CCTTTTCCCCCCAGGATCTTGTTCAGCCCGAGCTCTTAATTGTGCAGCTCCATCTGTGAGGACTTTTCTGAGCCACCTCTGTCCTTCTGTGCAAGATGAACTCAGGCGTTTCCTCCCAACCACCTCTCCTCAGTTTTCTGTTGTCATTAGAGGCTCTTGGCGTTACAGACAAGTAATTTACTGTGGTTGATATTATAATACACATTATTATCTCAATTAGATATTTTGGTTTTAATAATCTTATTCCAGTTTTATTTCCCGAAAAAAGAAAATTAATCTTCAAAAATTTGCAACAATTTTACCAATACCCCTGCAGGTAAATCTCCAAGATTTACTCTACAGTGAACAACATATTCTGCTCATTATAAATGTTTCCCCAACCCCCAAGAGTTCCTTTCAAAACAAATTAACCTATTTTCTGAGCTAAAAGATAGTGAACTCGTCAAAGAATACCAAAAGAGTTTAAATTCTTCAAGCTGCTGGTCTACTTAAGAAATCTTGATTACCAAAGGTAGAAAACCTCAAACTTCTGGATCTGGCAATAAATATAGAAAGCCAAGTAATCTACACTTCTTATGGTCTATACTAAACTAGGATGATCTGTGATATTTTTCACTCCATATTCACTCAGGCTATTGATCTGCTACAGAAGATTAAGATGCAAAAGTCCAGCCTGCAAATTCAAAAGTAGGATTTCATACCCATAACTTTCATACCCATAACTTAATCCCCACTCTTACAAACCAGGTCTCTTCCCCATTCATGAGCACTTTACACTGGTCCCTCCCCGGGCATGGAGGATGTTTTAAACTTCAAATTAATCCTCTCCTGATCTGGAGTAATTGCTGTAGGAGTTTGCAAGTCTTTCTGAATACACTCAGCCAGTTAAGACCCCAACAGTTTCCTGTATTTATTCCTTGAAATTAAAAAGGCATTCCTGACATGAATTAACCCCTTCCCTACCAAATCTCAGCTTTCCCTGCTGTGTTCATTTGCACACTCCACAGAGGCATTGCTGAGGGGACAAGCAGATGTTTGCACACATTGCATCAAATCAACTGTAAGATGAGGTTTGTGTGCACGTAAACTTGGGATTTTAGGTGGAAAGAAGCCTTAGGAACACATAGAGCACATGTAAAATCTAGGAAATAATCATATTGGAACTTGTTGAAACACTGAATGAAGTCAAGATATTTAATATTAGCCATCTTCCTTTGAACCAATATTATTACACTATAGAAGAACTCAAAATTTCAGTTTCTGAAGTAGTTTTATGATTATTTGGGAATACTTAGGCTTAATCTTTCAAGAGGCCCCATTTGACCAGTTTATGAAAATTTTGTCAGTTCCTGCCACTAGGTCTCAAGCAGTAACTTTGCATTTTTAGGTATCTAATCTTACATTTTCTCTCTTTCAAAAATCATCCCAGGTAAATACCAAGTGCAAGTGTGCAACAGGATGCTCGACTAACTCGACAGTATTACAAAAGTGCTTCTGCTAAGAATTAGCACTTTTACTTTGATGCAATTGCAAAGTCACTCCCTTAAAATGACCAAAGTCTCAGAAATTATATTTTAATAGTCTATTCTTCCTTTGTAGCCATGTGTATTTCATCTGCCTTCCTCCCACAGGTACTGTCTCACCTCCTGCAGTGTCCTGGCTCCTGGCCAACACTATGAAACTTATCACTGTTCAATATTAGAGCATCATAATTTAATTTTCAGAGCAGGCAGCAATGCAATCATTTGCAAAGCAAACCAAGAACAGCTACAAATAAAATCAGAAAATTTCAAAGAACTGAGCTTGCCAGTTCCATTCTAATCACAGAGAAGGCAGTAGAAACAAACAGCTTTCCCACCAAAGCAGTAGCTGTTCTGAAAATCAGGTATCCTTGCTATAATTTGAATTTTCTGGAGGCATTGTAGGCATCCCTCTGCTCTCAAGCAATCCTTTTGCACCAGGTGCCAACCACAAGAAAACATGTAGTTCTCAAGTTGGCTGGGGTGAAGACACACAAGTGCTCTTGTCACCATTTTCTCATCTTTTAACCTTTTCTACAATAATCAAAGTAACACAAAAGTACTGAGGGTATCTAATTTTTCATTGAGAATCTTATTTTTAATTCTCAGGACACTGCCAACTTCCAAGTACAAAAATAAAAAGAAAATCTTGTGCAACAAAAATTTCAATTAAACTTATATGAATAAATATACTAAAAAGGAACATTCTAATCCAAACCCATGTTGCTGCAATATAATTTTAAAACATACCATGTCTATTAAAAGCATCCCAGCCAGCACACAGAATAATTGAAAGGCTTCTGGGTGATGTAAATATAACTTCAAAAAAATAAAAATAGAGCACACTTTAAAAAAATCAATAATATTATTATAGAAATGAACAATTTCCAAATGTCAACATTTTAAGCAAATGCTCATCTCTGTTGGATTTTCAGAGCTTGTATTGCAAACTTTTACTTTGAAACCAGAGGGTCCTTGTAAGGTTTGTTTGCCTGGATGGTACAGTGCCTACAGCTCCTGTGTTGCTTAAAATAAAAATATGCAAGATCTCACATGGCCTTTTTGATCTTGCAAATGTCAGACTTCAGGGCTGTTTGTTTTATGGTCCTACAACTATAATTTATTTGAGGTTTTAATATTACTTATCAGTTAAGCAGCGGAAACCCGATGATAATTATGTTCTCAGCAGTGCTATCTCAACATTGTGTGCTCTAACAACTGCTTTCATTGTCTGCAAAACCACAATTCTTCCAAAATTTGTAACATCACCTGCCAGCTTCCCTGAGTGGGTAACAACAGACGCACTGGCTCCAAGAACTTCAAATTCCTGCTTCCACTAAAGACATGCAGCATTCCAAGTATGTCTGCATGTTCTTAACCTAGCCAAGAAATGGGCAGGAATTACAAAAATGCAACACTTTAAAATGAATTTTTAAGCAGACAACTTTATTTTAAAAGGGACTAAAAAGATTTTTCTAGTTTTTTTTTTTTACAAAGTCAGTGCACTTTGCTTTTTAGCCTGCAAGCCGAATTTCATGTATTCCCATTTCAGAATAGCTTAACATTCCATTCTGACTTAGTCCTAGAAGTGAACGTTAGTCCATAAATCAGAAAACACTTTCCAAAGAGAAGCACAACAGAGAAAAGTGTGTCCAGCATTCTGGGCAGTGCTGGCCCTGAGGACACTCACTGCAGGCTTACCCCAGGATCCAATTTGGCTGCTGCCCTTTCTCACTCACAAATACAAAATTTCTTCCTTTCATATTTAAAAGGGCTGAAAACCTAAGGCTAATAAACACTGTTGTTACTTGACCTCTCACAAAATTTCCCCAATGGACTTACAAAGAAACAAACTTTCCCCACAGTTCAGTGTGAGAAATGGCACAAGGAAGCTTTGATTTTTTTATTTTCCTGTGCAAAAGAAAAGGAGTTACATTTCCAGAAGCACCAATGGTACACAGGGAATCACCAATGAAGACACAATAAGTCAAATAAATCTCTGTAATGTGATGATTAAGACATAGGATTGGGCTATCCTGACTGAGACATTGCTCCCTACTGGCAGCAGTAAAGGGAAAAGGCTGGGTTCAAATCCTGTGATCTAGAATTTGTGCTTTCTTTCATGGATGATGGGCTTGATTCCTTCACTCCCATTCACACTGAGCACTACTCTTATTCTTCCAGAGATTATTTATAAACCAAGAAGGACTAGAGTCACTAGATGGCATAGACACAAAAGACATTTCAAAATGCGAGTTTTCTATGAAAGTTAGAGATAAACCCAAACTCAAGGATTTTTGCCTCAAAGACAGTCCAGACAATAGCTTTGGTAATTATTAATTGTGTCTTTCATGTGGAAGTGATCTCTGAAAACTAAACAGCAATTTAAATGTAAAAATTAAGTGTTCCGCTCTAGATAAGATCTTACTAGAGGAGGACTGGTTGACTTCTTACTATAATCTTTTTTTCTGTTTAACAAAGCCAGCCAAACTCTCTTAAGTGTTCCCACTGCTGCTTTTTATAAAAATAAACCAGCCTTGTTATCAGCATAGCTATGCTCCCAAGACAAATTACACCACTCATCATCTTATGCCAGGAGAACTTCCTGCTGCAGATATACAATTAATCAGAGCAGGAGTTCTACCCAGCCTGTGAGAAAAAGTATTTTATGTGTGCTTACCCTGTGCAGAGCAGCTCTGGCACATACCCATGGGGCTGGTTAGCACCAAAATCAGGAGAATCTGCCTTAACAGGGAGCTCTGTCCCAGGTATTTAGCCCTGTTGGAATTGGCTCCTTCTGTGGGACATTCACTACAAACCCCTTTTCAGAAAGGAGTAGGAACAAGAGAATTAACAGGGTTTAAATCCCTGATAGGAAATGGGTCTCACACACACAGCAGGATCAGGGGAATAAATGAAAAGGGAAAAAAAAAATCTTATTCTCTTTTATATCTCGTTAAAAATTACTTCTTTTCACAATAAATATTTTCTAATAAGACAAGCAACTGAGTTGTGTTTTGGGGTGGGGTTTTTAGTTTTATTTCCTAGTAACTTCTACTTGGAATGATATTCAGCATACACCTGAAAATTCACAGATTTCTGAAGAATGCCCAAGGACATCAAGGAGATTTCATTTTGTTCACTGAGTGATCTCAAACTATAAAAAAAATACCCAGTTTCCCCAAAGTAGATGCGATCTTCAGCACTCCAGAAAGAAGTAAGCACTGAGGCTCTTCACTTCCAGCCAAATCACCAGGAATGCAGAAAGCCCAAAACAAACACACATCCTAAGAGCTGAGTACACACACTGACTGCTCAACATACCTTGCAAGCACCCTAACAATTCTTGTTTTCTGGTGTTGGCAGAACACACGGTGATGTTTCTGTGTGACTGTTGTAACTTGCTCTGTAATTCTGTGCCAGAACCAGAAACGTGGTAATGACATTGAATAGGTAATTAGTAACTATTAGAGCAGTATACAAACCAGGGCGTAGCCGAGGTGTGAGCATCTGTCTAAGCCACCTGGAGGGATTTGGCTTCCTAACAAAGCACCAGAGATGGTGGTGCCTCTGTAAAAGTTTGTGTAAATCACTCGGACGGGCTATCAAAGGGTGAAACAAACCAGAATTTCATGTTAAATCCTAACAGAACAAAAATGAGAACTAGGAGAAAAATTTTATAGCTTTCCTGCACCTTAAAAAAACCACTGACAAAGCCACACACAACAAAACATAACACCACTGTGGATGGAGTTTAAGGAATATGGGCTTAGCACCCTCTTTTGGTTTTTTAATGTCAGGGATTTGAGATACTCCTTAGACATCTCCAGTTCCAATTGGCACGGGAGGAGTGGGTAAAGTGCTGTTTGTGTGTCCCCATAAAACACACAAAGCTTTGCTTCCCTAGACAGCAGCAGCCAGCCCAGCCCCAAAGCCATCAATTTTTGTTTTACCCCTTGCTACCAGCAGCTGCTGCAAAAGCAGGAATTCCACTTTCTTCCTCCTCCTCAAAAGCAGTGGAATTATCTTTGTCTCCCCCCAGATCAAACCAGGAAGAGGGAGAGATGACAAACTTCTGTGAACATAACACAACACTGATGTGATATTAGAAGTGATAATGCTCATGTTCCAAGAGGACTAGTAGAGGATTGGTACCTGATGAATTCACCACTGGTAAAGTCTTGTACCAAACATTCCCAGAAAAGAAATTTCCAGAGCTTGGTCATGCTGGAGAATCTTTCTGTGCTTGAAGTAAGTTTGGAGGCACGATATTGCTCGAGGAGTATTAACAAACCAAAATATATTCATTGTTTCATCAGATGAAGACAAACCCAGACAGCTCTCAGAGCCTGAACCTTTTCCCTGGATGCCAATTATAGATCCCAGAGCCTCCCCTTGATCCACAGGCACATCCCTGCACATCAGAGTAAGATCAAGTAAACCAGCCAGTCAGGCCTTCCCAGTTGTAAATAAGTCTCTGCATCCAAGAGATCAAAAAAACAAGCAAGCAGAGGGCTTTATCTGTTTGGGGTGCAGGGAAGGAGCCCTGCAGAAGTCAGGACTGCACAAAGCCTGGCAGGGAGGTCACAGGTTACAGAGCAAAGCTGTGCCACCAACACAGAGATGGCCCCAGGCTGTAGCTGCCACTGCAAAGAGAAACACCAAAAATGCTAGTGCTGAGTTATCACACATGTAGAAAGCTGAGGAGGTTGAAAGGGTAACAACAATCTGAGCAGGTAAAGCATTCACAAATTTATTCTGCAATGACTCATGGACAAGAAGGGGAGAATTCTCCTAAACATGGTCAGGGCTCATTAGACCCCATATAAACTTTTTAGCACTGCTATTTCCTGCACAACAGATTTTAGAGTTTGTTTTGACCTCTTAACAGCCCACAAGTTATTCTGAAATGTACCTGAACAGTCACAGCTCTGCTACAGCTGAACTACGGGTTTCTCATCAGCTGTTTAACTTTCCAGCCCATTCCTTATTTTAATATAGTGCAAGCAATTATTCCAAGGAGTATCCATCCATCCATTAACACTGAACACAGGAACATGTCTGTGCTTGCACCTGAGCTACCCCAGGCTGCAGCACTGGGAAGGCCATTTCAGTGGAGCAAAGGGAAATACACCAACACAGTTACTAAGGGCTGGCTCTGAAACACCTCAGCACTCCCAGAGATCTCAAATACCTTCGGGTCTTTTCCAGGGCAGACAGCACTGAGAACATTAAACAGACCTGAGGAATCAAATAAATGTATTAAAGATACCAAAAGTATCTGCTTAGCAGCTCATACACAGGAAAAATAAAATCCTGCTTGTGGTTTTTTTCTAGCTCTCTTCTTGATGTGCTAGCTACAGAAAAGGGCGAGAGCACAAACTGCCCTTACCTAAAGGGTTCTGCTGGGCTGCTGTCTTTGCAAAGTCCACTCCAAATCAATATTTCTGACACAGCTAACACTGTGTGGCCACTGCACAAACAGACACCAGCCCAAATTCCCAGGTGGCTGAAGGAGAAATTCCCTCTGGCTGCCCACCGGTGTAATTCTCGGGCACAGCTGTAAGAGCAAGACAGGGGCTTTACCTGACCTCTGCTGGGGACTCCTAGGGGCCCAGGGCTGGGCAGAACAGTAGAAATGGAGCTTTTGGGTTGTCTGGTTACGGCTTGCACTAAAGAGCCTTTGGTAATGGCACTGTTAAAGCTTGCACAGTGTGAGGTGCCTGTTCCAGGCAGGAATTCCTCTTCCTGTTCATCCTCCTTGCTCCAGGTGTTCTTGCCCCTCTCTACCATTTAATAGTCCATGCCAGAATTATCAAAGGCAGCTATCAAAGCTTTAATGCATGATAAAGCCATGAAAATGTATTGGCAGTACTGCCAGAACTAAAGTTGCTGTAAATCTTCTGTGGTTGTTAAATGATTAGTGAATATCTCTTACACCAGGTTTTCTAATTAAAGAAAAGGTTCATAATTAGTGGCAGTAAAATTTTTGGTTGTTGAAAAGTAAATAAGGCAGGTCTTAGGTACTGGCAGGATTTTATACTGAAGAAAATATCCTTTGCTATATCAGAACTTAAAACAAGGCAAAAATAGATGCAAATATTTTTCAAATAAGTAAGTAACATAAATCAACTCAGTTTTCAAATAACAGTACCCCCTTGTACAGATTATGTACTTACTAACCACAAAACATGGAAAAGAGGCAGAACCTTGAGAACATTTTTAGTTTGACAAGAAAGTTTCAGCAGTGCCTAGAATGAAATAAGTAGCTAAAGTCTATCAGAAGAAGCTGATGGCTTCTGAAGATCAGTCTGCATGAGGTACTACAATGCTGGATAACCACTTAAGCTGCTTGTGGCACCATTTCTAAAGCATTAGTTACTTTTTATGGTTGGAGAGAATTTTACAGAAATATCTTTAGCAGAATGTCAGGGAAAAGGGACTCTTGGAATATTAACAATTTCCAGTTCACTGTGCCTTGTGAGAGTTCCTTCTCTGGTCCAGCTGAGGGGAAAACAGGCAGCACAACCCAGCTTTGGGTGTGCAGGAAGGTGAAGGGATAGTCTGTGCTAGGGAAGCCAGCACATTGCTTTTATTCTGTGCTAAATCCTCAAGGGCTTCTTTAAAATTCAGCAGCAGACAGAGACCTGCAAAAAGAAGGGGGATGTGAGTTCTCACCAAAAAGCCCCCTCTCTGCTATCCCCACAGAGGGGTCTTCTCTCTGGCAGATGCATTATTACCCAAGATAACCACACCTTAAGGCTTTAAGGGCACTACAACACCACAGCAAGAAGCAAGGTGTGTGTTTGCTCCACAGACACACGTTCTGGCACGTTTCACTTGGGTTGTGGAGCTGGAGCTCCAAAAAGATACCATCAGTGCCAGGTGAAGAATCCCAAAGCCTTGAACTGCAGTCCAAATACCACCTGCTATGAAGCAGTTCTCTGCTCTCAGCAGGTTTCTGTGGGAAAGCAGTGTTGTTTGAGGGAAGGGGCTGTTAAAAATGGATTTTGGAGAGCCCACACAGAAGGCAGTGACCTTTATTTCACTCTCTTCCAGCACAGAGCTGAGCAACACTGACCACAAAAGCGGCAGAGGATCACACTCAACTTTGCTGCTAGTGATGATAGGAGCTAAAGGATAAGCCAGAATATCATCAAGACTCCCTTCCCTCATAAGTGAGGCTTGTTTTAGATTCAAATTTCAAAGACACAATTGAATTTTTCTACAAGGACATTAATTATTTATATTAATAAGTTCATAGGCAACTTTTAATCACAGCATGTTTTACACAGACATGCAGCTGTTTTTATTTTTTTCCCCTCCAGAAGATGACAAAACAGTGCAAAATTATTCTGATTACACAATGTAAAAAGTCAGTAGGCCAGACAGCTTAAGCCAATTTCCCAGGGCTGCAAAAAACACCAGCAGCCAGGATTAGACCATGAGTCCTATCTCTGCTTCTTGCCCTATCTGCAAGGTTTTCTGCCTGCAATATTAATAAGAAATGCCAGTTACAAAACACATTATCCTCTTTGGCAGATGGCAGATGTAGAGGGATCCTTCTCATACCAGCTGTGATGCAAACAGTAGGTCTATTGGAAACATCTTCTGTGTTGCTTCAAACTGGCATAATGCTTCTTCAACAGTCCATAAATGTTTGGAAAAACAGACTTGATTTCTGAGCACACTGGCAGGTATAAAATGTGATGTGTCAACAGCATGTTGCTGTGTAAGACTTGGGGGCATTTTCCAAAGTCAGGGTAGCTGGGATGCCATATGGCACAGCCTTTGTAAGACACAAAACTTCTGCCAAAACCACCTGGTCTAATGAACTGCCAGCAGATCAGCTCCAGCAGATCACCTGTTACAAACCTGTGAGAAAAATAAACTGTGATCCTGTTGTTCCCTAATTGCTTTTAGTCCATGGGGGGATGCCCTCTGCTAGAAAAAGGAATCCCTGCCAGTTCAGCTAATAGCCAGAAACTCCCCTCACATATTAAGACTGCAATGCCAGTTTTAATGTTATTTCCCATGCTGCAGAGCCATGACGCATGGAAAACAAATGGTTTAGCACACACAGAGGATAACATGCTGAGACAGTGACAAGCAACATCACAAAGGAGCAGGCTCTCCTCCTTTTCATGTGCCTCTGAGTAAAGCCCAGCAGATTTTCCCTCTTCTTCAACAGCAAATGTCTCCTTACTTGCTGCTGCCCACACACTTAAGGAGTGGAATTAGCAGGAGTGAAGGGATTCAGGAGACTTAAGGCCCCTGATGGCTTTGACTCATACTGTGTGCACAAAAATCCATCCACTACCTTGCTCTGCCTTTATCCTGCACTCTCCTGTGAGCTTCTTCCCACCCCTACTCGTTTTCTGTCAGGCAGGTTTTAAAATGGAAGAATTGTCATTCCTAATTAAACTAATAAGAGTAAAATGGCAATGCAGTTGGAGAAGCGTTTCTATGGAAGTAGAGCATTCCTACCATAAACTTCTGCTTTCTGTGCCTTTTGTCTCATCTGTTTACCTGGCTGCTTGGTCTCATGTATCATTAACAGAGCTGTTAATTAGTGTCCCAGGTCTGCAAGCAGTGTGAAGCAATTTTTGTGACTGGTACCTACATCCTGTCTGCTGCGTCTTTACTGCCCAACCTTGACTCCAACTAACCAGAACAAGTTTGCAGAGCTGGTAGATAAAGAACTTTTATGTGAAAATTGTAATCTGAAAGCAACACCCTGCATTGACAGAGGGCCTTTCAAAAAGACACTTTTCTAAAATGGAATCTAGCCTACCAGACATATTCAAAGTGAAAAAGAATGGTTTAGTGGGAACTTCTCCAAGAACAGCAGGATGGGTCACTGGTGCTGAAGTACTTTTTTGCACAACAAGTAAGCCAAAACATATCAGCAATCTGCTGTTTCTATTGCATGGGCAACATAAAAATAATTACACCCAAGGGCACAAATTGAGGGGGTTTTTTGCAGGTGCTCATGGAACTACTTTATTTGCTATCTCCTCTGGAGTATTTCAAGCAGATTGTAAACTTATGACAAGAATTACAAATTTTGCCTTATCCTGTAATCCATTCATGTCTCCTTGAAAAGATAATTAATTCATGCTTTGGAAAACATTTACAGACTGTAAACTATATGACAGTTGGAAGTTATTAAACACCAGAGCAGATGTGTCCTTCTCAAAGATGTGTGACTGCAAATGAGATCTCTCTTGCTTTCCTGTGTCTAACACAGAGCTAAAAGTGCTTTTGGAGTAAAACACACCATACAGCTGCTCCTATGCACAGCAGCAGATGACTTATTGTCATCAAATACAGTACAGTTGTCATCAAATACAACTGTCATTAAATACAATGTTTCATATTGGCTTCAAATTTCTCAATTTTCAACTCAAGTCAATAATTTAAGACGCAGCATAAGTCAATGTGGTGAATGAAATAAGGAAAACAATGAGATATGGGATATTGACCAGAAATTATTTACTTGGGGGAGAAATAAGGGAGATTGGCTGGCAATGGATGAGGAGCCAGCAGCAAGAATATGTTCCTGATGATGGAGAGACAGATGGACACAGAGACAGAAGAAACACTGCTAATTATTGCAGGTTCTAGTACTGAATCATTAAAGATGACCACAATTAAGTACTTAAGGCTAGGACAACAGTACCAATTGCAGGCATGTTTCACAAACAATTTCAAATTAACACAAATTGAGGCATTTCCTCCAAGCAATGTGTACATTCATAAGCAGGCATGTGTCTACATAGTTTCTGTGCCTCTCTACAGCTACAAACAGCAGCATAGTTCAAAAACTTGCCTTTCTGGCATGCAAAAAGTTTGTGTTTCAACACGTAGAATTCCAGCTTTCAGAAAAGAAATTTATTATTAATCTGAGAATACATGCACAAGATATATGTCTATATTAAATCAACTATGCTTACATTAGAAAGATTTACCTTAAAAATTTAATTAAAATGCTGATTCATAAGGGATTCCCCCAAATTGGTCAATAGGAATGAAAAACATTCAAAGTAGTATTTCCTTCAGACTTCTGATATCATTTTCCTCATAACTTATGGTAGAACATACCTGGGATTTAATGCTTTTCTTTTCTATGTCTGTGTATTTCACATGGGTTTTTAACCTAAACTACCACATTATCCAAGGCTCATTTACTATTTATATATTTGTCATTTTGTTTACAAAAATGCAGAAGACCAGAATTTCTCTTCCTGCCTTAGCATGATGAGGAGAGATCAAATTATATTCTCATTCTTTCAATACCTCACCTTGGCAGAAGTGACTTGAACAGATATAGGATGTTAAACAGTGGATTCATCTCTAATTCCAGAAAAAATGCTAGAGCAAAATTACATATGCATTTGAGACAAAAGAACATATAATAACAGTAAAAAAGGAAAATAAGTTTAAAATTTTTCCTTCTGTTAAATATTACAGTTGTTAAAGGATGTTTTAGGGATTTAATGAAAAATCTTCCTAATGGAACAAATGAGAAAACTAATAATAAATAATAAATTTATATGCAGAATTATGAGGCCAAGAAAAAAAGTGCCTGAGTGAATATCAATAAAGAGAGAAGAGGTTAAGTGCATCAAAAGTTTGATGCTTTTGAATATATATACTCTCTCTTCATTTACATTGGGAGAAATCACCACATTTTATTTATTTAAAATATATTTCAAAAGATCAACAGAAAGAAAGAGATACCATCATTTTTCCCTAAGTTCTCTACAATGCAGCAGAATTAGTTACAAATGCAGAAATTTAGTAAGAAAAAGTTACCAAAATTAAAATTTTGGTGGTAGCTTTCCTTAAATTCTTGTCCTATTTTAGTAACAATCATTTCTGTGTTTAAAGTACTTCTTTTCAGTTTTAAAATTATATCCAGCCCCCCACTACGAACTTGCTACAGAAGTTGCAGTTGAAAGAAACAATTATTAAGTGAAATTAGCTTTAAAACTGCAGGAGTATGAAGAAAAAACTACCTGTAAATACCTTACATTGCAATAAAAAAAAAGTTTTAAGGAAGGTATTAAAATATTTTTTTCAAAACAAAGTACAATTCAATGCCCTTTTATGTGCTGTAATATGATCACACATTTGGCAGATATGGCATAAGATTTCCTAAATTAATGTAATGTTTCCAGCTCCTGATAGCCAGGATAATTTTATAATTCTGTTGGTTCAACCTGTTGTGAGCCAAAAAATGCTGCTGGTTATTCCTAGTGTAATTCAGCTCTCAGGTGCTCAGAAAGGCAGGATAGCAAACAGTATCATTAGCAAATGTTTTACTATTACAAATATGTCACATTTGTTTGCAGGACACTTGGGATTACCTTGGAGCCCAGTAAAGAGACAAGCTATTGGGGCTAAAAGACACAAAAACTTTGGAGCTTTACATTTTCTTAAACTTCTTTGATGACAAATGTTGATAAAAATGAAGACATCTATACCCTTATTTCCCATTCCCCTTTCCAAAACAATTATGTTTTCTTTATATAGAGTTCTAAAACACCTTTTTTCCCAATGGACAAAATTTTCTGCTGGCTTCTGTTTAACTTTTAATTCATCTAATACTAACTGTTAATACCCACTGCATAAAGTGCATATGTATCATTACACGTGTTGAGCACAGTAGCTTTAAAATATTCAAAGAATAGATTAAAAACTTACTGAGCTTTATAACAGGGCTTGTTTTTTGTTGGTGTTTTTTCAAAAAAAAGCAGATTATACGGAAAGCCTCTCACCAGGGAGCCCAGAAGAGGCCCTGTGGTGTTTCCACACCCACTCAATTAAAGGATTACTACTATTAAAAAAACAAGTCTTTCTTTGGGACTATAGATTTAAGCACATTATCTGAAATAGGTAGGGATCATCTTTGCTTGTAAAATGCCAGTAGGCTTACTGACAGCAAATTTTGAGTTAGGCATCTTGGAGATCAGCACAAAAAAGCCTGAGTGGCTTCTATAATAAAACAAATGAGACCTCATACCAACTTCTACAAGAGCAGAAGTGTAATTCCTCTATTTTGGGTTGTCTTTTGATAGGGTCATTTATCAGCAAAAATCCCCTTCAATTTTCTCTTCAATAACTAAGGGCTTGTGTCCAAACTGGAAAATAGATCTCATTTGTTGTGTCTAAGGCAGTTGTTCCTTAAAAAAGGAGCATTTATTTTACTATCAAAACTATGTGGTCACAGCACAAAATATTTGGGGGTTTTTTGCAGTTTTGATTTCACAGAGATCCAATACTGGCACTAATTTAAAACCAGCAAGGTTTTTATATTACAGAGTGGTGTAAGGGCTCTGGTAGCTGGAGGTCAATAAGCTGGTAAAAATCAACCAGGCATGTTAAGAACAGAACAAATAATGTGTGTGTTGCACAGATCTAAGGGCAGCATGGCTGTTAGCATCACTGAGGACTGGAAAAGGCAGAAAACAGGGGAACACATTAGGACAGGTTTTTATATAGAAAACATGTAAAAAGTAAATAACAGAGATACATGCACACTTTAGGCCCAGCCTCTTAGGGACATTAATGCCCTTAGGGACATTAACCCAATCCACAACAACACTTTTGGACTCAGTTTGACTGCTGTGGCTCACAGATTGGCCAGCCACAAACCAAAATTGCTAGGGAAGATGGTGCAATTTCTATCTACAGCCACCTCTGGATTAAATACTGTTTAGGGCTCTCACAACCTTAGTTTACTTAAGCACTATTGCAAAAAGTAACAAATATGGTTGGCATTTGTCCTCTAACTGTCTACCATTATTTCCTCACAAAGGTCAGAACTGAGGCTTTATACCTAAAAACAGCTGCAAGCAAAACTTGTTTTGGAGGAGGGAAGTTTCAGAGACAGGTTCTACAAGCTTTATGTGAATGAATAGGTCCTGCACTGCCTCTTGGTTTCACCAACTTGAGCAGAGATATTCAGCAATAGGTTGTCCTAAAGATACTCCCATGATATCAAGAAGGTAACAGGAAAGCAAAGCAAAACACACTAAAACAAAGAGATGCACTTTGGGCAAAGAAATCAAGGGTCAAGAATTATTCATGAACATACCTCTCTCTCTGTTAAATGTGGTTCAGTAGCTGACAGGATCAAAAGTAGCTGTGATCTGGATGTGCCTGCATTTTGAAAAGAAAAGAAAAGGAAAAAAAAAAAGAGCAGATGGATGAAACAAAGTATTTAAGCAGCTTACTTTACAGTAATACTAAATTTTTTCACTTGATGAGCAAATACGGGATTAGTTATGAGTCCTGCCATGGCAGGTGGCACCTACAGTTTTGACTAGCATCAAAAACATATTTAACTATACCTGAAAAGCTTAGATAAAATTTCAAAAGTCAATTACAAAGGCTGGGACATATTTTGAGCCACCTTTGAAATCATATAACTACAGAAGTTAAAACAAATGGGATGCAGGTAGGCTTAACATCATTAAAGCAGTAAAATTCTTCAGTAAAGCTCACTGAAGAGAAGGAGGTACAAGGCAAGAGGTGGGATTTAAAATTCTTCAGTGACACACATAGTCCTAATACCTTTAATTTCCCTGATCACCCTCAGACAGACCAGATCTAAATAACATTCAGGAGAGTTACTGGTCCTGATCATGCTGAACATAGCTGCTCATGCAAAAGACACAAGAAAGAAGATTTCTGTGATGAGAAAATCTCACCCCTTTACTAATAGGGCAATTTTGGAACATTTTCATCTAAAAATCCGAGAGTTACTTACATGACCTGCCAATCTGCCTGGGCAAAGCTCAGCAGTTAAGAAAGCACTACAATACCATATTGTTATCTTCACCTAACCTAGGCTGAGTTCTAAACAAATGTCTTTGGTTTTGTCAGCAGCCACAGAAACAGAGGGGGCCATGAGGATATCCTGTGATACTGACCCTGACCAGGCCAATCTGAAGCACCCTAATCACCACTCAACCTTGTTCCACATTAGTTTTGTCTGAAGTTATACAACATTACCTGCTTTTCTTGGTTAAGGGTTTTTTTACAATAATCTGAAAACCTCCCTGAAAAAAAAAAATCCATGAAATAAATGGTATCTTCCTCTGGTAGTGCAAAATTAAGCCAGAGGGTTTTCAGTTTCCAGTTAAGCAATGAATGCAAGAGGTACCTGTGCTCCACCACACAAAACTTTATGCCATGTACACTAATATAATCTCTGGGACAAAATGATTTAGTGCATATGGTCACTTCTGGCTGTCAGAAATCAGGTAAAATATCTCAGGGTAACAAATGCAATTTCCCACAACTCCCCTTCAGGCACTGTCAGAAACAAGGGGCAATGCAATGTCACTATCCAGAAAGAAAGAATGTGTTTATAACCCTGTGTTTGACTCACCTACAAGCATTGTCTCTGCTGCTTTTATCCAATTTGCTCATTTTCCTGGCAAAACTGCAATCTAAAATGTTTTCTAACTTCTCTACTCCACCCCCTGCAAAGTACAACAGTCACTTCATCTGAAAAATTAGCTTATCATTAGGTCTGTGGCAAATTCCCTCACAGATGGTCTTTCTTTATCTTTTCAATACCTTAATTGGATCTTTATTTTGTGGTGATCAAGCTTAATAAAATTCCATTTCACAAGACATCCTTCTTACTGTTATCACATTTTCTACAAATTTTGTTTCCAACCCCCAATATTCTTTCAGGAATGTTTTTTAAATATGCTAAATTTAAATCCAAACACTTTTTAATGTAATTTTGCATACTCTCAGAATAGAATTAAATCTTTGCAGACTATTAACAGACTGCATTTGTTAGTGATTAAACACCTGGGAACATTTATAGACAGACTTTATCTCACCATTTTTATTGCCATGGTTTCCTTAATTTCTACTTTTCATAGTAACTTTTCATCCAGCACTTACCCGCACATTTAAATTTCGAATTAAATTTTCTTCAGGCTTTTTCACAATTACAAGTTATCAGGAATCACTGACATATAGTAGTTTTACACTTGCAAACTAAATGCATCAAAATTTGCTTTGCCACATTAGTGATTAACCAAAATCAGTTTCTATGATTATTTCGTCCAGATTAAACAGAAATCTCAACTAAATTGCTTAAGAGAAGTTCAATGCAAATCAGAAGGGAAAGGTTAGGTTAACTTCATCTGGGAATTAATTTCTTGGATTAATTTCTTGGAAGGAACCACTGTGGGGCATCTGGTTCAATCTCCCTGCTCAGGCAGGGTAAAAACTAAATCAAACATAATCTAGGAAGTTGCCTTCACCCTATTTGGGAAATTTACTTCAATGCATTGATATTTTGTGGTAGTATGTGTGCTTCTAACAAAAATAATGCTGTTTTCTGTAACAATGTGATCTCCTTCTGATCCCTAGGACAACACAGTTTCCTTCTCCCAGCTTGCAATGAAGATAATAAGAAATCTTCCACAGCAATCTAGGGCTACAAACTATTCCTTCCAGAAGCCTCCCTCATTATCACTTCCAAAGCTGTGTAACATACTAAATTCTAATAGGATTAACTGGGTATCAACTGTAACATGAACTAATGAACATCTAATGAAGTAGCCCAAAGCCCCTGTGATACATAAGTAGATCATTAGATAAGTTTCCCTTCCACTTGCTCATCACCCAAATATGCTGCCTCTTACAAAATCTGGGGATTTCACAGGCAAGCAGAAACTGAGGCGATTGACCTAGAAATAAGTGAAATCTGCATATTACATAAAAACAATATAGGTTGCTTATACTTCTTTGAAAATACTACTAGTTGCCTATCAATCATTGGACACTTCTAGATCCTTGAAAATATAACCCTGATTCTCCTCCTCAGATGAGATTTATGCCAGAATCTTCAAAAGGGCTTCAATATTGTTCCATTCAATGCTGCAATGCCTGATTTTAGGCATCCTGCAATGTAATGAAATTGCTTCAGATGGACTGAAATGGATGAGACAGTTGCAGCACTGGTGAGTTTTAGTACACAATATTGCAATGGATTAGTTTTACTTAAAGGAAAAAAAGGAAAATAAAGACTGCAGCGTATTTAATAAAACCATGTTGAGTTTAGTGTTGGTTGAATTCAGTGCTGTTTGGCAGCAGCCAGGAATTCTCCCATGCTTTGTAAAGTGTTATGTCAGGTTAGCACTGTTGTTACACAGCCAAACTGCAGCAGAATTCAAGAGGTCTCAGTTAAGGAGGAGTGAATGAGAGGACAATGAAACAGCGCTGGGGATTTTCAGTTAATGCCACGCATTAAATACCACAGGGGGAAATGTAAAGCTGCATGCTGGAGGTACTTAAATGGGCAATAAAGATTGGCACTGCAGATGCCATACAGTCAGCAGTGCAAGCAAATAAGCAAATGAGGTGCGGACTAGAAAGTTAAAGAAAATAATCCCACAGCAAAAGAGAGGGAACAATGGAACATCAGCAAAACAAGATGAAAAATATTTTCAAAGATACACATGTTGCAAGCTAGTATTTGTTGAGACTAGAAGGAAGATGACTGGAGCTGTCAAGACACGAAATGATAAGGGCCTGAGTGAGAGTTCTGGTCATGTGAATGGAAAACAAAGGCTGAATCAGACTGAGACTGAGCAGGAAGGAATAAATGTACCAGGCTAGCAAGAGCAGAAAGAGAAAGAACAATTAACAGGCAACGAAGCCTGGTGTGGAATAACATGTATGATCATGTATATGCTGCCATGATATCGTGGCATTTAAGGTAACAACATTTTAGACCCAGTTCTCATTGGTCTGGTAGCTTCAGCTTCCTAACCAGATACCTTTGGCAAAGCCAGGCTGAGAATAAAAATGAGGTTTGGGAAGGAGGCTGGTGCTGCAGGCACAAGATATCCCCTGAAGAGTTTCCTAAGAAAGTCTCTGATGCCACAGTCCTGCTAGAAATGTACTCTTCATATTTCCCTTTTCTTTCTCTAAGTCCTTCCTGTGTTGCTGACCAAAGTACATCCACCACTATGCTGATGGAGACTTCCAGTGCTTTATTGCAATCTTCCTCTAGATCATTCCTGATACCATGTGCATTAAATGGTTTCAATCTGTTAACAAAAAAAAAAAAATTTTGAGGTGGATCTTTTTTTCCTTCAGCAAATAATTTCATATTTTATACAACTAAACAAAGCTTAATACTTTTATTTTGAGAAATAAATTGTTAATAGAAGACAATTAGGCTGCATTTAGTTTTCAGAGTTTTCCTTTATTTCCTTTAATTTTCCTAGTTTTTTGACTAGAAAACTGTGTGCAGTTAATTTTAATTTTAATTTTAATTTTAATTTTAATTTTAATTTTAATTTTAATTTTAATTTTAATTTTAATTTTAATTTTAATTTTAATTCTTTACCCACTCTTAAATGACTCAGTGTTGTTCCATCAATTCATGAGAATGTGTTAAAACTTGAAAGAATGAAAACATTAATGTTAAAAAAACCCAGTCACTCTAAAGGCAGTATGTCATTAAAAATGCCACCATTCTTCTGAAAGATCTTTGGCATTTTTCATTACAAAATCCCCAAACATAAAATCAGTTCAGGGTCGTCTGTAAAATCTGACAGAGGCTGAATGCATTAGGATCAACTTTTCCCCAGATTCTCCTGCATTAAGAAATTTAAAGGTACATTCCTCTTTTCTTTGCATCTTTACTGCTGGTGACCCTAAACTCAATCTTTGAGATGACTTCCAGATATAAAACATCCTTACAGAAACTCTGCAAGGATTACATTGACTTATGTGACAGTGTCCTGGTCTTTGAAAGATTGGTGGGATAAGTTGGGCAACCATGAAGCTTGTTGNAAAGTACATCCACCACTATGGTGATGGAGACTTCCAGTGCTTTATTGCAATCTTCCTCTAGATCATTCCTGATACCATGTGCATTAAATGGTTTCAATCTGTTAACAAAAAAAAAAAAATTTTGAGGTGGATCTTTTTTTCCTTCAGCAAATAATTTCATATTTTATACAACTAAACAAAGCTTAATACTTTTATTTTGAGAAATAAATTGTTAATAGAAGACAATTAGGCTGCATTTAGTTTTCAGAGTTTTCCTTTATTTCCTTTAATTTTCCTAGTTTTTTGACTAGAAAACTGTGTGCAGTTAATTTTAATTTTAATTTAAATTTAAATTTTAATTTTAATTTTAATTTTAATTTTAATTTTAATTTTAATTTTAATTCTTTACCCACTCTTAAATGACTCAGTGTTGTTCCATCAATTCATGAGAATGTGTTAAAACTTGAAAGAATGAAAACATTAATGTTAAAAAAACCCAGTCACTCTAAAGGCAGTATGTCATTAAAAATGCCACCATTCTTCTGAAAGATCTTTGGCATTTTTCATTACAAAATCCCCAAACATAAAATCAGTTCAGGGTCGTCTGTAAAATCTGACAGAGGCTGAATGCATTAGGATCAACTTTTCCCCAGATTCTCCTGCATTAAGAAATTTAAAGGTACATTCCTCTTTTCTTTGCATCTTTACTGCTGGTGACCCTAAACTCAATCTTTGAGATGACTTCCAGATATAAAACATCCTTACAGAAACTCTGCAAGGATTACATTGACTTATGTGACAGTGTCCTGGTCTTTGAAAGATTGGTGGGATAAGTTGGGCAACCATGAAGCTTGTTGTTAATGAGAAATTAGAGGTTGTGAAATTTCATAGGGGGTGGTGAGCCCCAAACTGTTATTCATCAGCCACACCAGCTGGACAAGCAGTGGTGAGATAAATCTTTTAAGCAAAAAGCAGGCTGCAGCACATTCTGAGTCAAGAATTTACGGAGCAGTTGCACAATTCCGATATACAGTAAACAGTCAAGAGAAAATAAAAACAGAAGAGAGAAATGCATAAATCCACTCCAGCAGAAACTGACTGGGTCTTTAGTTTTGCTATGTTTAAATGTTTTCTTCCTGAAATTAATAGCTTTATACTCCCTACTTGTAAAAATATAATGCACAAAAGTGAAAGGAAAATGGCATAACTTAAACTAGCCAGGATTATTTTACGCAAGTGAGTTTTGTTGATTGCTCAAAATTTTGAACAAAAATAAAAACAAAATTTCAACCTGCCAAACACTAGACAAAGGGAATTTAGAAGTCACAGCACAAAACTGAGCTCCTGGCAGCAGCAGACGCCAGCACTGAGACACCTTGGTGCTTTATTAAAGGACTAAGCTGGTTTTTTTCACTATGAACCACGATGGAATTGACATCACGTTGAGCACACAAAATTCCCAGCACTTCCATCGAATCACTGAGGGACAGGACTTCCCAGGACTGCAACATTTTCCAGCAGCCGCCTCCCCCTGAGAGGAGCAAGCGCGTGGAGCGAGGAGCGCGTCGGATACAATTGGGATACGAGAACAGGCGCTCAGTGCCACCCCCGCCAAAGCGCTTTTGTGCGGGCGGCTCTAATTCCCGGGCTGTGAAGTCATGAAATGGTGCTCAGCAGAGCAGAAAGGTGAGCGGTATCCTGTTCACTGAAAGCAGAGAGGCATTTCACGGACGGCTCCATAAGCTGGGGCCTGTGTCCCCAACAAAGGGCTCTCATTCCCAGCCACATTCCCTCCCAACACACCCCAATCCCCAGCTGGAAAGTAACCTCACACAAACAATGGTTAAGCCCCTGACTTGTGGCTTGAAGCGATTTCTTTGTCAGACTTTTGTCTGTGGACAAAATTAGTTGTTTGCCAGGGAAATTCTTGGCATGGCCCATAGCCTAACACTTTTAAAACCAGCACGGGTTTCTACCCATTGGGAAAAGAGGTCTAAAATACTTCATTGTCAGAAGCCATTAAATTAGGGATATAATTAATTGGAGAGAAAGTGTTGCTTGAAGGTATCGGTGCCATTTCTGGGATGTTCACAAGGGACTTCTATAGAAACAGAAAGAGGAAGTAGAACTGTTAACTATTTATTCGTACCTAACACACCATTTATCAAGGTTGCTCTGAGCCCTGGATTTGCATAATGATGTGTGGCACTGTGCCATGCCTGGTACCTGGAAAACCTTGGTGACTTTCCTTAGTTTGTAGGGAAAGGGAAAGGGAAAGGGAAAGGGAAAGGGAAAGGGAAAGGGAAAGGAAAAGGGAAAGGGAAAGGGAAAGGGAAAGGAAAAGGAAAAGGAAAAGGAAAAGGAAAAGGAAAAGGAAAAGGAAAAGGAAAAGGAAAAGGAAAAGGAAAAGGAAAAGGAAAAGGAAAAGGAAAAGGAAAAGGAAAAGGAAAAGGAACACCTTCCACCGTCTCAGGTTGTTCCAAACCCCATCCAGCCTGGCCTTGGACACTTCCATGGATCCAGGGGCAGCCACATCTTCTCTGGGCAACCTGTGCCAGGGCCCACCCAACCTCACAGGGAAGAATTTCTTCCTAATATCCCATCTAAACCCATTTCTTTCAGTTTGAAGCCATTTCCCCTTGTCCTGTCACCACAGTTCCTGATATGTACTTGTGATGCCAGCTACACCCATTTATAGTAACCATATTAGTAGCTGATAAATACATTCAGATGAGAAGGAAATCAGAAATACTGAAAATAGTCAACCAAGGAACAGAAGATATGAACAGATTTCAAGCATAAGACACACAGATAATTGTTATGGCAAAACCTAAGTAATTTTATTCTGATTGATATTTTTAACTTTATGTTAAAAAAAAAAAGCTGGAATAATACCCTTTTAGTGAAATGTTTTAAAATAGTTCCACATAACTGTTTTTTAGTAAACATTACTAATCAGGAATATGTGTGCCAATATTCCAGATCTGCATCTGGCAGTCAAATCAGATGTAGAGGCTGACTATGAAACTTCTGATTTCACAAATCCAGTGAAGAAGCTACTGTCCACATTTCTCAAGATAAAATCAAATAGTTAAAAAATGCAAACATAGAGCCTTCAGCATAACAAAGTTTCATATAAAACACATTCACAAAGTAGTAAAAGTGATTCAATACTTCCCTCCAATCACTAGACTAGAAAAAATTGAACATTACCCCGAGATAAAAAAATGTACATCATCACAGATACTTTAAAAATTACAATGTAAATAATACTTAATCAACTTCAAAAAAAATCATCAAAAAGCAAAAGGAAAGTAATTAAATTTTAGATCATATTTGAATAAGAATGAAAAACAGAGACAAGGGAACATCTTCAGCAGTTTGGAATTCAGCATCCATAAAATTCACAATCCATACAACAATAATTACATTTGGCGCTTTTTTTAAGTGGATAACACTCGGTATAAAAATGCTAGAGGATCCAGATGAAAATTTAATTATAAAAAAGTAATGGAATTATTTAGCTTTATAAAAACTCAGAAAAGTTGTTTCCTCTTTATAGGATAAATGGTTTATATATTAGATAGTGAACATACTATATAATTGAGTTTCAGTTTTTATTTTATTCATAGCTTTTAAAAATATGCTTCAATATTACAGTAAATATGAACTGTATGATTCATAGGGAATCTTCTAAATAACTAAAAAATACTGCATAACTATTTCTAAGGTTTGGCCAATCCCCAATCAGATGACAACACAACTTGGTTCTGTCATTTTACCCTTAGATTGAATTGCTGTACTTTCAAAGATGAAGAACTGACTCAAGGAAGTTACCCCAAAATACAAAGAACAACTTGAAGGCAGCTTTATGAAACTATTAATTCTTCAAATCCTGGTTCATGGGATTTTCAGAACAAATTCAGTGACTTAGGTGCAAAAATCTCCACAATTAGGTAAGTTAGATTTGAAAGGTAGAAACTTTCTTTACAGTTTCATACAACTCCACAATACTATTTCATGCAGCTTAGATGGGAAGTTAAATTCTAACCTGCTGTCATGTTAAAAAATATAAAGGTCACATTTTTTTTCAGTTTATCAGTCTGAAAAGGGACTCTACCATCAAGACAGTGAAGCTGAACAAGTTTCGGAGTACTACCATTTTTTCTCAGTAAATACAGTGTAAAATTATTCAGCAGTGGAGAAATTAATATGCAATGCTCCAGTACCAATTCCTGACAGATTTCAGCATTTTTACTCAGTGCTTGAGTACAAAAGTCACTCCCCAGCATTCAGGTGGGCAGAG
Source organism: Hylia prasina (assembly GCA_013397195.1). Lineage (NCBI taxonomy): Eukaryota > Metazoa > Chordata > Aves > Passeriformes > Sylviidae > Hylia > Hylia prasina. The sequence goes on along the minus strand of VYXD01007100.1, from coordinate 198,951 downwards.
GCCAAAACAAGACATACAGACAGCTAACATAAATATTATCACAGAAACAACTAGATTAAAACAAAAAAAGATCCAGCATCTGTTGCTTGCAAAAAGAACAACAGGTCACGGCTTTAAAAAACTGAAATCAACATTTCATTTACAAGTACTTGCATACAGTCCTAAATTGAGTGCTTTAACCAGATTGTAGAGTCATAAGTTACTTCTTCCGTGAATAAACAATGGAATTAGTCAAGCTGCCAGTCCTTTTCCCTAAAGCAGGAATATCACATTTAAGGCACTACACTCCCTACGAGCTCTCATTTCTCTCCTGCCAGGTTCATTTTGTTATCATCCATTGTGTTAATTGCCTTCATGCCGTGGTCTGGATGGAGCAGCAGCAGAAGAAAGAATGTCAAAGTAGAATTGACCCACATAAGTTTCACCTTGTTTTCCAAGAAACAATAGAAAGTGCAGCTTAACAGAATTTGTCCATTTTAGGTTGACATCTCATCCCTTCCATAAGCTCCAGCACAGCTGGATGAAACTGATGGGTCTGCCCAAAAATGGACAAACACTGCAGAGCAGAGGAGCGTGAACACACAAACAATGAGAGACAAGGAATCAACTAGATGGAAGAAAGTGCAAACAAAGGCTACGTGAAGAAGGAAACAGAATGAACTACTTTCCTCTACCATGGCAGGCTAACTGAATTCTCCATCATGGGCTTCACCTCCTCCATGCACATTCACCTGGCAACTCCCAAAACCTTGTGGATAGTTTTTTTGTAGCTGGTAAGGCATGGCCACTTGGGCACCATCATTTCCTTTTGTTTTGTAACAAAAATCACAGGACCAGCATCCTTACAAAAACCTTAAATTTTGACCTTAACATCCACAAAAACAGAGCTGTTCTAAACCAGCAAGCCTCAAAGCAGCTTAACCCCTCAAAAATGCATGCCATGAATACAATCTCAAGAAGGAAACAATGCCAGCTTGGAAATCAGAACATCTGATCTCGGCTGGAGAGATGGTGTGGATGAGCATCAATTGGGAGAGGTGGAAGCTCAGTAGGCAGAATTACAGACAGTCATGAGCAAATGATGACAGAAGGTGCAGCACCCAAGGGTTTCTGAGCTCATTTAAACTCAGGAGAATTTTTATCCTTGCAACACTTAAGGGGTTGGGAGCTGAACAGAGCATCTTGCTTTTGAAAATGCAAGGCTAAGAACTGTCCACAAAATTAAAATAAAAATAATTTCCCACTTCATGTCAAAAATGTAACACTTCAAGAAGCAACATACCAAGTTACATCTAATCAGAAATTCAACTCAAGTAAAATTCAATAAACTAAAAAAGAAAGAAACTCTCAGAGGAAACTTTACTAGATACAGAAGATACACATTCATTCTTTAGCTACAGAATAATACAGACACTTCCTAAAATTCCAGGGGAACAAACTATTGTTTTCAGAAGTAGCAGAAATTTGTAGGTAGAATTCTGATCTTTCTTAAACATGCTAGAAGTTCATAAACAGAGAGATGCAAACATCCTGATCTCTAACAATTGGACATCTATTTGTTTTCAAGACACAAGAATAAAGAGTCCTGTTACAGAAATAGTCTTTTCTTCCCAAAGAAGAAAATAATTGACATTTTCATGTGACAACAGATAACACCAGCTACTGTCTGTTGTCCACTTATTTGAATGAACTCTTGAGAGTCACTGATGGAAATTCAGGAAGAAAAATCCACTCTAAATATAATCTGCATTAGGTTTGAAGCAGTATTCAGTGTGATGGCTGTGTTTGAGAATAAACCCTGCAATTTCCACTCAGTCAAGAAGCATTTCCAAGCTGTTTTGGAAGAAGTGACTGAAAATTGGCTAGGGAATTGACAGTTACTAGTAATGAAGTTTTTACTCCAGTGGAGATACTAGTGAGTTTTATAATTCATTGTAGCACAAATCTTGAGAATTCTGAAAGAAACAGGGTTTCAGCAAGTTAATTTCTCTAAACTTTATTAGTTTATATGTCAATTTACCTGACAAAGGAGAACATGAGAAGAAATGCTTGAGGCAGTTCATAAGATGGTAAAATTCCAAACAGGCAATGTAAAATATTCCAGATTACAGGTGAAAGTAAATTGAATAAATCGACCATCATTCTTCATGGCTTCAAACATTATTCATTCACTAAACATTAATATTAGAAGAGCATTTTGAATTAGAATTAATGAATGAAAAGATTTACATAAGGATATATTCACTTGTATGCTACTAAAATTATAGTCAGATTGAAGGAGACTAAAAAGCCAAGAGAAACTTTTATCTTATTTTTTTCACTAATAAAAGTGAAGCAATATGTAGAAGATAAGGCTCTAAAAATTTCACCAAATTCAATTCTCAAAACAGTATTTTCAGGCAATTACAGCCTTGGCTTCATCTGTTGATCCAAATCATCCAGCAAGTTCATATTGACAAGTAAAGCTTGTGTTTATTTGCATTTCAAACAGCTAAAAATTAGGATGCTATATTTATCTGGATCCTTACATACAGATTTTAGTACAGCTCTATTTTGGCCTTCAGAGCACAACTCCCTGTTGAAAATGTTAAACAGGAAGTTGGAAGTTCTGTCAGATGAAATTGCCAAGGAACAAAGTTAATATTAGAAGCACTTTTAAACTTCAGCTCGATGCTTTTGTTAAAGTGGGTTAAGTGAAAATGAATGTGGGCAGAGGAATGGTCAGGTTTGGGTTGCCAAGCTCTCATGCTGAGAACCAGGGGAGGATGTCCTTTCAAAACATTTGGCTTGCAGATGCAGAAACACAAATTGCATCAGTTTACACTCAGTTCAGGTTTTCAAGATTTGTCTCCCACATAGTAACACTGTTGAAAAGAGCAGCTGGATCCTGAGGCACTGTTCTACAGGAAAATGGGCATTCTGTGCCCATATATTTCATATATTTCACATTTCAAATACATTTAATATATTTCATATATTAAATATCTGAATTGTTTCACATCAGACAAGTCCTGGGTTTGTGTTTCATAGCCACACGTGTTCTGTAATGGGGTTGGTATAAAAATACTATACAACTATATGAGTTTATCACATGAATTTCAACAACAGAAGTCACATAACTCATAAAAAGTCAATTTATATCAGGAGGATGTAAGTCACAATGCTAGCAATAATTTTATATGTGGGAATTATGGCACTCCTCTAATTCCAAATTATTAGATGGCATCTAAGAAAAGAGCAAGGAAGGCAGAATTGCTCATACAGATGACATAATACTGGTCCAACAGCCCAGATGACAGGATCTGAACTGACAACACTTTGGGGACAGAGATTCTGGGAGATCAAGCTGATTTCCAGCTTTATGAAGAGACAGCTCAGTTGGGCTGAGACAGCCCCATATGAGCTGCAAAGTGTGTTTCATGTCAAAGATTGCATTCCTGATACACAGTTTTAAACAAACACCAATCCTCTCTTAGTTTAGACAGAGGTCAGTATTGATTATGGTGCCTAAACCAGCACTTCTGCAATAATATTGGTAATTTTTGCCTGCAAAAGATTTTTTAGCTTTTACTGTGATTTGAACATCCCCCAAATCCTTCTGCCTAGTTACCTCCAGACTGTGATGACACCATTTCAGCCATTTCATGTTGATGATATTTTGAGCCAATTGCACTTTATAGATCTCAAGAACTTGCTTAAGCACGCTCCTGCCATTTTTTTAATAAGCAAAAGAAGGTTCAAACCCAATACCTGTAGATGAATTATAAAATAAGGTTTATTGCAGCTACTTTCCATTAGCATGAATAATTTTTATTGCAGCATAAATATTAGGATTCTTTGACTATCTAATTCCCAGTGGGGAAAAAAATAAAATAAAAATAATTTAAAAATTAAAACAAAAACAAACAAACAAACAAAACAAAACAAAACAGCAACAACAAAAAAAATGCCTTTGCTAGAAAGACCCTACAATAGCAAAGCAAAACCTGTATCAAAACAAACAGTGAAGTTCACTGGCACCCCAGTTGTCCTTTACCCCCTCATTCTCCTTTTCCCCAAGTCCTGCTCTGGGACTGTCACCCCTTCTCTTTACTCAAGCTGCAAACCACTGGGGAAGAAGCTTGGCTTTTGTTCTGAAAAAAACCCACTTTACCAACAGCCCAGTTTACCCAAAGTACACTGATGGATTTAAGTCACTCTGGATGAGTGGCCTTTAAATCAGGTTCTCTACAGAATGTAAAAGTAATTCTCACATTCCATTACGTTCAGGTTTTCAAGATAAACATTGATTTTCATCTGTTTTACAGATAATGGGGATAATATTTTACTATATATCCTAAAAATAGGCACTTTGGTTTAGAACCTTCTATTCTAAATCTGAAGTAAAATAAAAACAACTCCCAAATAATTAAATGAGAAACCAGACTATAGTTAGGGAAAATAAAAAGGGGCAGGGGGAGAAACTATATCTACAGTAACCTTCCATAGTGAAAATGACAACTGTTTCCAGTGGACACTGAATAACCCAGTTAAATGCTGGACTCCCCTCACAGTTCTATTAATCCCAGGAATACTTTACTTCAGAAACGTTCCTTGGCAGCAGAGCAGCAATGAAAACCTCACAAAATACACCATTTCGGAATATCCGAGTAGCTGTGTTTAGGCGAACATTAAATAACCACCGCCGGCAGATCTGTGCTCAGACCGGTTTTCCACTTCTGGTTTAAGCACCGAGCACAGATCCCGAGTCAGGGACTACACCTGTGTCGTTCTGCCCTCTCCTGGTGCGCCCAGCGCATGCAGCAGACGCCGCAAACGCAGAAAAATAAATTATTGTGCAGCAACAACAAACCAGCCAGACTGACCACAGGCTAATGCATGCACTGAACTCCCTTGCAGTCACTTCTCTGGGTTCTGAGCTACCACTTGTTTAGTGTTTGTGGATAGAAAAGGAGCTTTCCAAACACAAGAGAAATTAAATCAGATGTTTACACAATAAAATAAAATGCGAATTTGTTTTTGCTCTCGCTTCACTTGTAGAGAGATCTTAATTAATGCTTTATTTTATAATTGCTAAATATTTTTTTCTCTTAATCCAAACTAAGTTTCTCTGTGGAATCACTACAAATATTTAGATAACAAAATAGTTTTGAGAGACAACCATATGGTCAGGTCTGAGTTGCATCTCCTGATAGGGTGAGTTAAAAATCTGAAATTTCACTTAATTTGATATTCTCTTTTATCCCAGCACTATGATACTGCCTTGTCAGGATCTTTTTTTTAACATACTTCTTGAACACGTTTCACAAACTCTAGGCTTGATACCCAAAAGCGCAAACATACAAATATAAAAATCTTCCTCATGGGTCAAAAATCTTAACAAAATTCACCAAAAACCTCCCTCGTGGCTTCTGTGATAGCGTTTCCACCTTCACCACCAGAAGGAGAGTGTGTGGAGAAGGAAGAATTGCAGATTGTTTTGCACAATTGGGTTCTGGAAGCTCAGAATCTGCTCTAACAAACTGGGGGAAACTCTTAGATAAGCACTTTAGGCCTTTTTAGGACATTTGTGCAGAGTGAACAGTGATAAGGGAAACTTTTCAAAACATCGCAGAATAACAAGAAAGCTCTTTTAATTTTTTTTTTCTATAAGAAAAGAGTTCCTTATTTTCTGCTCCTGCTTCCCTGAAAGTAATCCTACAAAGGGATCATCTTTGGGCCTTGGCCTCTTACAGTGATCCAAAAGTTGTGGCTGAATCTTTACAAGATTTTACAATAAAATAAACATCTGACACACCCCTCAAAAAAAAAGAAAAAAAGAAAACAAAAAGAGTTTGCTTTCCAAACCATAGTAGCTGGAAAAGTGAAGAGAGGTTAGAAAAAACCAATTTTCTTGTGGGCACCAAAGAACAAATTTCTTCCAATTTGTAAAGCACGTACTCTAGTAAAAGGCTTATAAACAACTAAACAGCTCTTCCCAAAGGGACTTAGCCCAAAGTGTCAGTAGAATCAAAAACTCAAAGTCTGTAGGACCCAGGGAAGGATCAGCTCTAACCTCCCATCCCTGATAGGACTATCTTTGTTTTTCTATAAAAGCTTTTGTCTTATCCTTGCCAGAGTTATGCTAGCATAGTCCATAAAGGATTTTTTTTTCTTAAAAGCAGTTTTTGTCATGTAGAAGAGTCAAGGATCTTTTCCAGGCAAAGAGCAAAACTACTGCTCTGAGAGGAAAACGTATATTTTATATATTTTATATATAGATTCACAAGCTACACACCAGTTCTACTGCAGTCAATAATAGTTTTAGAAGCACTGATGTAACAATATGTTATAAAATACTATAATATTTTAACCAAATATTAGGATATTCTGGTTTCCTGATAGTAAGTTTATAATGAATTCATTTCCCATTTAAATTCCAAAGGGGTGATTTTCTTACTCTGGAGACAGAAGAATTGATGTGACATGTAGTTTGAATTTATCATGCCGATTTACAGGATTCCAGAACAATTCCACACTAATTATGCATCTACCTAATATTTTCCTTTTCTAACTTTGTTACCTTGGCAATTACTGCCTGGAACACCCTGAGTATCCTGCACTGCTGTTCTTACAGATGCCCTCCCAAAGAGTTTGAACCAAACGATTCTGTTTCAATAAAAATATAGTCACAGAAAAAGTGAGAGGTCATTCTCATGTCTTTGCAACTGCACTGCTAGAAGAAAACTCTGGGATGAAGGGAGCAGCAGCCACCAATTTTAAAACACATAACCCTTCCCTGAAAAAGGTCCAAACATACCTTGGGAGCAAGCAAGCTCCCATGAACTTTAAACCTGGCAGAAAGAAAATCCTGAAACCCAAGAGCTGCCATCTCCTGGCGCCTGATTCACCTGGTGAAGTCACAGGTGTCTCTGAAATGGGTTGTCCAAATCCTCATCAGCAAACCCTGTCCTTTGTGCTGTCATGCTCCTTTCTAGATGCTCGGTGGCACTTGTGGCATCCTGCCACAACCTCGTCAGGCAGGCTCAGACCCACAAACCCTGCTCCCTGGGCTCACAGCTGCCCTGCCTGGCAGACTGGAAGCACGATCTTGCTGTTTGCTCTGCATGATTCCTGTTTCACACGTGTATGAAATGGTCATTGGCACCTAAATCATCCCAGACACACACACATTGCCAGACCATCTAACCTAAGAACTACAACAGTGAGGTACCAATGGGGAGCAGCCAGCTCAAACACCACTGCAGAGGTTTTTTTGGTTCCATTTCTCAGTAGTTGTTCATACAGGAACTATGTTTCTGCTTGGAAATGTTTAGACCCATTGTATAATAAAACATTCAGCATCTCTGACATATTGTGTGTAAATAGAAACAGCGTGCCCATGCCCTCCACTGTGATTCTGAACATTCACTAACATTCATAATTCACTTGAGGATAAAGACTCTTGTGTTTTACTATTGTCTGTCTTTCAAGTGAATAGATAGAATATAATAGGTGGTTTTGGGTCCATTTCCCCCATTAATATACTTCTTTCTCCTATAGCTGTACTATTTAAACATTATCTTACTGTGTTACATGCTACTTTACCATAAAATCAGCTTATGCCTCTACTGGCTTGAAGACTCAGAAATTGTAGTACCTCCAGCTAAAAAGAAACCTGCCAGAAAGAAAGGAAAAGGAGGCATTTTCTCCTCTTCAAATAGGAAGATTCTTTTGCTTTATGCATTGAAGCAATAACACTGTATGGTTGGTAGCAGTCTCAGTCTCTCTCCCTGGAAGAGCTTTGTTTCACCTTTTCTCCAGTTCCAGTCAATGCTTCTATCACTATAGAAAACCTTTTCAGTAGACAAGATATTCTCTTCCTACTAGAGACTTTTCTCCAGCTTTATCACTCCCTCTCACTTCTCTGTCCTCAGCAGCTCACTCCCTGTTCTGTCCAGGGAAGATCCAGAAACCTCCCTTTGATTTAGAGCTCTTCATCACAGGATACCATAACAAATCCCAGCTACCTGAGACTATTCCACATCAAAAAAACCCACAAAAACCTGCTACTGCTTCAGTCTGAGAAAGCCTCTCAGAAAAAACACAGCCCCTTCCAGCTGCCCTCTTCTATTAAGGGTCTCAGCCCTTATCCACTCACAGAAGGTGCAGCTCTCTGCATTTGATTTATTGGGAAGAATCTAGGCTTTAACAAGAGGTGAGATCTGAAAGTCAGGAGGACTTTCTGTCAGTCTTTTGTTAGAAAGAAATGCAGCAATTTGAGGTCTGAAATTCTGATGTGGATGCATCTACATCTGTGCTCTTCAGCAAGTTGAAATGCTTCTTACCTCCACTTGTTCTGTCTTTAATAAGCAACAGTACACATAGTAATGGTTAGTGGTCACTGCTGATTATTTAATCACAGCACAGAACGTGCACTGTTCATTTTAAACCTGCTGGATTGTAAATCTCACTCGAAATTAAAAGGGAAAGAAAAAGGTCCTTCAGGTTTTCAGGTAAAAACTCATCTTTACAAAAAGTCTGACATAGCTGTAATTGTGGCAAAAGACTCCAACATTTCTTGAGTGAGTGAAAATTAAAAGTTTTTTATTGAAGTGTTTTAAACAATCTTTTCATATGTATAGTCTAATTTGTTAATTTTATGCTTCTTAGTAAAAAAAAAAAAGAAAGAGACATAATCACTCTGCCTTTGGGGGTTAACAGAACCCTTGTGACTACTTGTAACCATGGAAATATGAAGAGCTACTCAGAGCCCAACATCAAACTAACAGAGGTGCTGGGAGACAGAAAATAGATATATGATGTACTTGCTACACATGAAAGCCCATTGAATCTGTACCACCTGCATTAACAACACAAAAAACAAAGCCACAAAGCCTTTTAATTGCTTAAAAGCATACGGCATTTGCCGTGGCTTCTCACAGAAAATGAAGGGAAATGCCTTTAAAGGTTTGTTGTTAAAGCACTGAGTGCACCTCAACTAGTTTAAAAGCAGAGACAAGCAAGAGGTAAAAATGGTTACTGTGTGAAAGCAAGAGTAACTATTTGCATGAAAAGACTGAAAAAGACCCCTTTGAAGAAGCAGGGTTTTCATGGACTGGGATTGCAGTTATGGAGATTATGCAACCTATGGCCAGTGCCACCTGCACCAAGCACCATCAGGAGTGTTTTCTCATCCTCTGCTGGCAGCCCCGAATTTAACAGGCACAGAAACACCTCAGACAAGCACCCACCTGATGATTTATTGACATATCTGCTTTATAACAATAATAAGGCATGTGAATATTTAACTGCTTTCCCTGTGACAGCCCAAGCCACAAAACACTGCTTAACCAACCTCAACTCCAGTCCTCAAACACAGCCATCCTCCAAACCAGACACCTTTGGAGAAAAGGAAAACACATGCATTCCTTGAGGTAATAAGCAAGACATGACCAACAACAGAAAAAAAAATCTCTTTAATAATTTGTCTCAGGAGATTACATCTATTTGGAAGATAAAGTAATGAATATAATAGAATAAAACCCCACAACCTATATGCACACTGTGTACATTACCCAGATGCAGGGTGACTCAAAGAGCCAAAATTTGCCAGCACAATCAAACAGATACTCTCTCACTCCTGCATCTTTGGTACCATCAGACAAACTGCTCAGACCTCATTGCGTGACCACTTTATTTTCTTTAGCCCACTGATAACTACAGAATCAGGACTGTCTTCCAACTGTCTTCTGTAGGTCAAGAGTGAGACCTTCTGGGCTATGTTAGCTGAATGAAATACATATTTACTGTGCCTCACAGCTAGGATTTGTTCATCATACCACCATCTATTTTCCCCATTTGCCACAATTGTTCTTCAGGTCTTCATTAAATTTTATACTCAGGATCAGATTAATGCCATGAAAAATGAAGATACCATCTGGACAACACTTTCTTGTGATTTCTTTGTCATTTTATTTGTACTTTCAGTTTCAGAGCTACCTTGCATGCCTTTGCAGATGTGCTGAGGTAGGGTACAGTCATGACACAAACCCACAGATTATTACAAAATCCAAATGCATTCCATAGGGTTACGTGAGATGTACATAATGCATTTCTAGTGTGCCGAGAGAATCTTGGCTACCCTTCATATTTCCAGCAAGTGTGTGATTTCATTTTTAGTCATATTTGGGAACCCAATACTCCTGAGAAATACCAAATGCAACAGGTAGAAATGTCTGAATAGAGGCCAGGTAATAGAAGTCTGCAGTTTTTTATTAGTGCAGAATCTTCACATTGGCCAATTAATATAATTATTGACTAATTCACATTATTATTTGTGGTGTTTTAGCCTTTTACCCTCTGAACCTCAAGCTAGCATCTAAAATCACAAGCAAAAAGATAACGTGAAAAAAGAATTAGATGCACCACAACAGAACACCAGGGAAAAGAGCAATGATTTTCATTTTTATCTTGTATTTCAGTGGTAAATCGTGAAAGACTTAAAAAAAATTAAAAAGAATGCTTTATGTTGTTTTATGCCATCGACATAATTAAGTAGGACACAGCATAAGGATTATGGAAGCAAACCTAAGGAAACTCTAATTGGCTACCCCAAGCTGCTACTTCCACCTTGGAGTTTGAATTAATTAAAAGATCAAGCATCAAACAACAGTAGACTCCCCTGTAATCTCCTGCATCATTTCTCCATCTCTGTTTCAAACATTGGTTCACAGGACCTAAAGCTTATAAAGAGGCAACTTCCTGGAAGAACATCCAAGGAAGCAAAGAAATGGACAGGGAAATAAACACAGTAAGTGCACACACAGAGTATCTTAAATTTCATTGGCGTGATGCGAAAATCATTGAAGTAATACTGGACCAGAATTGCAACTGCTCACTGGCGTTTTTTATTCTAAAAATTGCATTGTTTTGGTCATTAAAATGTGTTAACTAACATATTCTAGAGAAATCTGTAGCACTCAGAGCAAGCCACAACCATCTGTAGTAGACTGTACCACCTGCCCTGCCCTGAGCTCCTGGGGCAGCCCCTCATTTATCTGGCAACAATGAATGTTTTAGTCACGCTCCCTCCACTCCCTCTGACTCCACGGTCACACTTTCAAGAGACATCAGCAGGACTGACTTAAGGACAGTATGACTGTGGTCCAGGCTGGTCCTTCCATGCCCTTCTTGTCTCCAAACACATGTTCATGGCGAGGTTTGTGTTATGTTTAAGATAAACAGTGTGACAGGCCACTTTGATGATTGTCTTTTTGCTCATCACACTGAGAACTACTGGGGTTTTTTCCAGAAGTAAAAATAAAAAATAATTGCTCACAAGGCATAGAATAATACCTCATGTGAGTCAAAATCATTCTATAAAGGCCCTAATCTTCATGTTTGTGGTCGCATATGGAAATATAAACATCATATTGATATCAAAGAAGTGCAAGGATGGTTCAAATTTATGGCACTCCCAGTGACGTGCACGGAATTAATAACCAGATTACTGGAGCCATGGGGTGGGTGTGGAGAGGGTGGGGCCTGTACCAGAGGTGGGAGGGAGCTTTGTGGCTTTACTTCACACTCTTTGGGCAACTGCAGGAAAAAGGAACAAGTGGGGAACAAGTGGAGGTTAAAGTCCCCTTGTTTTCCTTTGTTAAATCCCTCCCCTCAAACCCAAAGGGTTGTAGCAGCAGTCTGGGTGAGAATACATTCCGTGTGACATTGGTGCTTAAGATTCTGACAAGCAATTGAAATCTTCAGCTGGCTAAACACATGAAATGCAATGGATGTCAGGTCACTCACGTGGGAAACAAAATGTGCAAAGAAAAGTAGTCTTCCACCTTTCCCAGGCAAATTTTGCTGCTGAGAAAAGAGTCAAATGATCTTTCCAGCACCTGAAATCATCATTGGAACATCCTGACACCTCCCAGTTTCAGTTTCCAGCTCACATTCCCCAGAGAACAGCTCCTGAGCATGCAGGTCAGGTGATGACACCAGGGCCCAGGGGCTGGTGAGGCCAGGAGAGGGTGTAAAATGTGTGGGATTCAGGGAAAAACATCACAGGGGAGCTCCACTGCATGCTGTGCTGAGGGTTCAGTGCCTGCCACCCCTCAACAGCACCTCATTTTGTCCTTTCTCTGCATCAGTCTTTTTCCAAGCATCTCCAGGAACAGGTAATTTTAGCTTCTCTCAGGACTATTTTGTCATTTGTTTAGAGCTGACTGGGATTTAAAAGCCACAAAGATGGAAAAGCCTTTGCCTTTATGGCAAGAGGCAAATTACTTGATAATTGTTGGATTTTGGAATTAGGTTGCAACTTGGCATCCACTTCATCCTTCCACGATGTAAATATTTCCAAGTGAATCCAAATCAGGCCTGTAACTCATCTTTGTATATAATTATTAATACATACCATCTTTTCTGTTATTTGTGCTAGTTGCTGGAATTTATCCCCAACATATGTTACTATGGATTCCTTTTCATTGCCTTTTGCAGTCACCTAAATGGCACATCCATTTTGTGAAATATGCTGTATATGTATTTTTTGATCACATCACCACAAAACTTCCCTCTAATGCTGCTGATACACGGACCATTTCTTAACATGAAATAGACAGAAAATGTCCATGGGGAAAGACAAGACACTGAGATGAAATATGAGTGACTGAGCACAAATATGAGAAGAGGTTTTACAGGATTATGTTAAGTATCCTTTAGACTGTAAAGATGTCAGCCAACGTAAAACTCTAATGTACCAGCTGCTGTCCAAATAGATCACAAAATGAAAGCCCTCATGCTGAGCCAGGCTTAAAATAGAGCAGCTGATGAGTAAGACACTCTTATATAAACTTCACATTTCATGCACTAAGACATTTCATTGTCTGATATTCGTGGGGTTGCTATTTTCCATGAAAAATCTGCAGCGGAACAAAAGCACCAAACTGTTTCACTTCTCAGGCTCCAAGATTGTTATTTTCATGCCACACAGAAACTCCCTTCTAGTCTGCTCTGTGATTCACATGTTTGGCTGAATAACTTTCCTGGAACTCAGAACAAGAGGGAAACCTTCCCTAAGTACTTCCTGTCTTTCTGCATGTACTAATAACAAGACGGAGTCCTCCCACCTTTCCATTTACAACACTCCAGGCACACCTACTGGTTGATATACTCATAAGCCTCAGAATGAGTCTGCTTTTGCTCTGGTTTTTAAATAGCAGCTTTTTCTCTAGCAACAAAACTGGTTTTTGTCTAACATTAGTATGAACCAAAGCAGTATTAATAGGTTGCTTAATTAATAGACAACGGGGAAGTCGTAGCTCAGTATGAAAGATGGAAGATTCATTGGTCTTTCCCTTTTCCCTGTCTACAGCCACTCATGGCTTTGGAAGCATCTTAATCTTAAAACCCTGGACAGAAAGATGGAATGCTGAGGGGAAGAACAACCTATGTCATGTGTTTAACCCTGAGAGCTTGCAGGCCTCACTGCAGAGTCCTGATGGAACAAGCATGAAACCAGTGCTGAATTTTGACTGTGTAAGAATGAAGAATGAAGAAACTCCAGAATAAGTTCTAGTGTATTTACAAGATGAAACACCAAAAAAAAAAGCCACTGTCCCTGTCAATCTGGAAATCCATCCTCCCACCATGGATTGGTTAACTCCTATTAGAGTTTTCAGCACTAACTGAAAAGAGATTCAAGCCCCTACCTTTTATAGTTTGCAAAGTTTCTTCTTAAAATATGCCCAAGCCTGACAATCTCCTTGTGAAAGTAAAATGTTTTGTGTAACTGATATGGAAAACCAAGTGGAGGTGCTGAGTGACTCCCCAAACTCTTTAGAAGGCTGCATGAGTTGCTCCAGTTCTAATTGTGGCTTAATAGGTGGGTGTAATCCTGAACCGACTCATTAATCTCCAGGCCTGTTTTTCCAATCTGCAAAAGGGAGGATATTATACTTAATTAATACAGTCTGTGACTGTTTAGTTAAAAAAATACTATTTAAATGACATTTACAATCAGAGCTAAACTTTTCTGTTCAACTGTTTCTACTTCTTATTTACCCTTTAGAACAAGCAAATTGAGGATGGTTGAAATCCATTCTCTGCTCATTTCAGTATCAAAAGCAAAAGTTTTGGTGTTTAATGGAACTTAAAAAAATTTAAGACCCCTACCAATAAAAGGCAGCAAAACTCTACCCTGAATCTTAGTGTCCTCAGTAAATAATGAAGAAATACTGTCAGCAATTTTTAAGAGTGTCTTTGACCCAATTCTGTTCTAACAAAATGGTTTCTAGAATTCTTTATTATTTTTTGTGAACAGAGGGAAGAATATCACACTAGCGAACTCTAGGTTTGTATGTGATGCATTAAAAAATGTAAGCAATAAATATGGTGTTGACTCAAAATTACTCCAAGAATGAATACTGATTTCTTGTCAACAAAAATAATAAATAAAACTCTAGGAAACATTTTAATAAAATACCAGGGGAAAAAAGACACACTGTTATTTGAAAAGGCTGTAGCCCTTTAGAATTTTCAACGTAAAATATTTTATTCACTAAAATTCTCTTAACATATTTACAGTTTGCCACATCTTCTTCAAGTTCAGACTTCCAGACTCTGAAATATAAACTCAATTCCATACATTTTTTTAATGAAGTAAAACCTCTGAAGTTCTTTAACCTTCATTACAGTCAAATCCAGACAAAGACAGAAATTCTTTGTCCTGAACCTTCTGTAAAGATTGAAAATGTATTGCAAAGAAATACTTAGAATTTCTTAATTCCCTGGCTTTAGCCTGAATTTCCTCATCAGATTCTTCTTCCTGTTCCTGCAATGCTGCCAGTCAGTGGACTGCCAGCTCCTGGGAGTTCCTACTGAGTCTCTGAATATTAATTGGTGTTCTCAGAGACCACAGGCCTGAAATCAATGGATTGTATAAGAATCTTCTCATTTTGCCTGAAACAAGGATTTAGCCCTTTAAATGATGATAAAGGCCGGGAGGAAGAAGAATGGGTTTTAAAAAGCTCAGAAGGAAGCAGGCACATGAAAAAGTCAACAGTTACTGCTTTGTATTTATGAAATTAATGCTCAAATGTGGAAACATTGTGGTAGGAGGTGCACCCTTTAAAGCAGCAACTGTTTATAAAAACAAAAGCAGAAAAACCTAATCTTCTCCTGGCTTAGGTTTTGTAATAACTCAAAAATTTGATGAACTGGGAAAAGAATGAGTCTGCAATAGCTTATTTTGACAAAATCTTTGTTTTGAAGAGATCTGAGCCAGCCACACAGGAGCTGTGACAGACTACAGGCAGCAGGTCACCCCTGTGAGACTTTTTGCATCAGTCTGCAAACAATCCAAGCCATAGTTTGCAGTTTCTTCTGCCCTCACAACTGGGTTGAAGCAAGGCACCAACTCTGTAACAGGGTCAGAAACAGGGCTCAGTCATCTCCGGGGTTTTTAACACACAGACAGAAAAAGAAATCCAGATATTCAAATTATTAAGTCAATAATTTTCTGTGAGCTTTGACTTCTCCTGCTGTAGGTTAAGAGCACAGCTTGTATGTCTAGAGACAAATGGAGGAGGAGGTTGGATAAAAGGGTAAGACAGGTTAATTAATATTGCATGGTTGAAAGCCTATAAACAAACAGCAGCTGGTTAAAATGCTCTAAAGTAGCTGAATCCACAGCTAGGTGCTAAAACAGATATCCTATCCTGCACATATTTTGGAAGACATTAAAAAAATAAGCAGATATAATTCTATCTCCAAACCATTTCACAAAAATTCACCCTCCAAAGACTCTGAGATCTGTGTCCTCTGCGTCTCTAACTGGGGTCATGAACCACGTTTGAGAGAAAACAGAACTAAAATATCAAAGAACTAATTTGGCTGGTTACTTCTGAGTATCTGTGGGTGTTCTAGAGATATATCAAGACTGCTTGAAGGCAATCCCTGCCCAAAAAAACCAAAAACCAAACCAAAACAAACCCAAAAAACCTCAACAAAACAAACAACCCCCCCAAAAAACAACAAGCAAAACACAAACAAACAAACAAACAAACAAAGAAAAACCACAAAAAATCCCTATCAGTTTTTGGGTTATCAGCTGAGAAACCAGGTTCCTTTTTCTGCAGGGAAATAGTTATCTAGATTTAAAAACTTGCAGTTTCTAAAGTGAAAACACTGATATGGCCTTATCATATCTTAGGTAGGCTGCATTTAATGGAGATCTTATCTGCCACTCTTCTTGACACAAAGTCAAAATCCTAAGACCTGGAAAGTTTTTACTGTAGCATTCAAATGTGAATACAATAAAGAAAAACAGCTGGAACATGAGCTACTTTTTCCAGTATTCTATTAATAAACCACAATTTTCAGTACAATTGCCACACAGCACACCCTCTTCTAGCTTTTAAAATGGCATTTTAAGCCAAAAATTAGAGTAAATTTTGGTGTTTAAATACGGTGTAACCATAAACACATTGACATAGCTAAGGAGGCAGTTAACGTTCTGCCTAAGATCTAATTTACTACATTCACAGAAAGAAAAAGCATAAAATCTGAAAATAATTCAGGTGAGACTTGTCTGGATGATGAAATGCTTCTGCTCTTGTATCAGACACACCAGTGCACAGTGGCCTGAGCTGAGCACACAGCTGAGCTGGTGTGCCCAGCAGCTCCCAGGGTTTGTGGGGTGCTCCCTCAAGTCCCTTGCAAGGAGAAAATGCTCTACCTTTGGTCAAGCCTCACCTCTCCCGTTGGCCTCTTTGTCTCTTGAAATGTGTGGTAGAAGGGTGGTGCAAACTTTTTTGGTGTCTGGAGCTGAACTCAGGTCTTGTCATATTTAAAATTGTCATTTCTTATCTCCTCACTGTAAAATTTCAAGGTATAAGACACCTGATTCACCTACAGGTAGAAATTCCCTGACAATCTATTTCAAGGGAAGTCACAGAACAGGACTGATACAGATCATCACACGGTGAAATTTGGAATTTGATTAACCAGATGCTGTTATTTTCTTTAATATCTCATGAATAGAAACTACGGTGTAAAAACAACTCAAAACAATTGCTCACTGGGAAATCTGACATATGGCCTGCTAAGCTGCTCTCCTACAGAAATAGCTAAAGATCATTACTCTTGGCATCATTCCCCACCACAGGCACTGGGCTCATTAAAACAGACAGTATGTGATTGAGTCCATAAGGAAGATTATTTCTACAGATGGGTAGAAACAATGAGCAAAACTACAAAGGCTGAGTTGAAAGAAGTAGTCAAGGAGACTTCTCCACCTCCATAACTTCTGTGCGCTAAAACAAATCAAACCAGCACCATTTTGCTGGAAAGAAAAGGATGCGTCTTCTCCTCTCCCTTCAGGGCATACATTTCCATCCTGCTAATGTATGGTACTCCATTTAACTCGTTCTGCTGGACGGTTTCTCCCCAGTAGGAGCATCCTGATGTGAACAGAGAGTTTGTATCCAGCAGGGGCCACTTGTTGCCTGTGCTTAGGCCTCACTCAATTAGGTGGAAACGAGCTGTTAATGCTGAGCCCACGTCCTGCCACGGTGGGTTGGGATAACCACAAGCACGGCGTGATGCAACCCTGCTGCAATCCACGCTTCCCTGGTGATGTTACACTAGGAAACGTAAACCAAACCTCCAGGACGTGGCATCGCAGGACAGGAAACGTTAAGACAATTAGGATGTGGCAATGATAATCGGATGCAGCGATCACGCAATCACGTTTAGCAAATGTTTGCATATGAAAGCAGCTAAACTGTGATTACGTTCTTGCAACACATCCCCTCCACTGCTGCTGTGTGGATTGTCTAAATTTAGACTGGAACATGGGGCGGTAGATGGCTTTACCACATTCCACCGCTGGCCTTTTTGCACACGCCAGATAGAACTGATGCTGTGAGCAGCTCCGGCGTCGTGCGGTGGCGCTGGGAGGCGACGGAACATCAATGACAGGAACACTGTGCCAGCTGTGCCAGCATGACACACGTCCCTCCAAGGCGAGCTGGAGGCCGAGGGCTCAGAGGTGCGGTGTGTGACACACCAGGGACTCCCCGGCAGGGTGCTGTGTCCCACGCAGACACCAGGCGGGGTGACGCGGGGCTCCGCAGCACCGGGACGCCGCGGGGGGATGCAGCCGAGGTGGCGGCGGGCTGAAGGACACGATGGCGACCCTCCAGCAGGGCGGGTCGAGGGCAAAGGCCCCATGTGCTGAGGCCCGGAGCTGACCCTAAAGGTGGATGGGTGGCCACACCACGGCACCGGCTCCCTGGGGCGGTATCCAGGGCCGGGCCGGGGCCTCGCCGCCGCGGGAAGGAA
>VYXD01007100.1:64733-179968 GCA_013397195.1 Hylia prasina | reverse complement strand
TGCGGGCGGAGCCGGGCCGGGGTCCCACGGAGGGCAGGGGCGGTGGCGGGGCTCGGGGCGGGGGCGTGCCGGGCCGTGCCCCCTCCCCGGTGCGAGTGGCCCCCAGGGACGGGGAGGCTCCGGCGGCTCTCACGGAGGGGACGGTGCCCCGGCCGAGGGAGCGGCCCTGCCCGAGCGGGGCCCCGGGGTCTCCGCCGGGCACTCCGGGGTCGGGGAGGCCCCGTGTGAAAGCCCAGGAGGATGGCGGTGCTCGGGAATCCCCGGCTGGTGTGGCACGGGAGGGCCGGTCCCATCCGCGGGCAGGTGCCAGCCCCGCGGCCGGGGGCTCCTCTCACGGAGCATCCCGAGCCACCTGCCGGGGGTGTTTCCCTGGGGATCCCCCTCATCCCCAGCAGCTCTCCCGGTGCCCTATCTGACACCTGTGTGCGCCTTGCCTGTCGCAAGGGGAAGGAAGGCTTTCCTCCAGCGCTGAACGTAACACGCCGGGAGCACCAAGGTGGCTTCCCGAGATCGGGATTTTGCGCTTGGGGAGGCAGGGGAATCGCTTTGCGTTTTTAGTTGCTGAGGTTTCTGTTACTCCAGTGCCTCGATTATAACAGTTTTGGGAAGATTTTCATACTTGAAAAACAACGGTGAAGGAACAAGTGGGTGTGTTTTCTTGCCTTGGAAGCAAATATGCCTACTGGAATCTTAAAGTATTTCCTTAGTATGTGAGGTAGAAAGGGTCAGCTGTAGAGCGTGATCTAATCTCTTTTCAAAATTCAGTCTTTAAATAGATGCGGGTTTTTTTCTATTCTGGAACTTCAAAATACTGTATTTCTTTTTTTTAAATGCTTGTATTAAAAGTACCTGCCTGTTTATCTTTTCTGTTATCAAAAGGGCTTTTTAAACCTGAGTGACTGATAATACACAGGCTGCAGCTAAGTCTGTAAGGGAGAGAAGAAGGAGTGTTTGTTCCAATTAAGTATTAATTCTGTCTAACTGTCTCTGTAAAAGGTCTTGCAGAAGGCTGAGGTTAAACTCTGCCCTCTTCAGAATGTATGTTTTGTATCCTCCAGGAATATGCAAATGTAAATAGCTCTTTGAAGCATCAGGAACTACAGACCTCTCTCTGGTTACTCTAAACCACAGCTGCTTATTAAGGAGAAAGGATTTACTCCTCCTGACTTCTGCGGGTTTGTTCTTCTCATGACCATTCGTGGGGTTTTATCCCTGCTTGTAGCAACTGAGTGTATAAAATAATCTACAGCCGCAGCATTTCAGTGGGGTTTTATGCTGTTTTATCCCATATTCTCTTCCACACTGTACATTCCCATTATCACTTTGGATGCCAGCTGTGGCATGTGGGGCTGGGAAGGATCAAGCTCTGTAAAAGAAGCTCCTTGGGAGAGTAGACGAGAGAAGAAGCACTGCAGAGAAGGTGAAGAAAGCTGCTTGGTTAGGGTGGCTGGAGCTGGGATTCCACAAAGCCAGAGCTGGAATTAGGCCCTGCTGCCATGTCCCTGTCACCACGTGCTCCCAAGAGACCTGCTGTGTCTGGGGACCCTTGGCTAGGGATGTATTGGGAAGGAGATGTCTGCAGGAGGACTTCAAAGGAGATTTGTTTTTCTCTTCAAATACCTGCTCTCAAGGATTCTTTTGGGCAACCAGGAATAAGAACAGAGAGCATTCTTTGGATTTGTTTGGTGGAGCTTAGAGTTGTGCACCGTTCTTTGATGCTGTGCAAGACTGATGGCAAAGCTGAGACCTCTGAGAGCTGCAGGTGGGGACGGCAGGTTTTCCAAGGGAATTGGTATCAAGGACATTGGAAATACTAGGAGACATGCAGCTTATTTATTTACATGAGTACAGAAGTGCTGTTTTCATGCTCAAATATAATATTTTAAGCTGTTTTCAGCACGGGGCCCATTGCCTGTGTTGTTATACTTTGACAGGAGCTACAGGAAAACTTGAAGGAATACATTATAGTAAAGTGAAACAAAGTAAATTTGTTGTATCCTGTAGTGACTTTCTGTTTCAGTTCTGTAACCTGCATGCTTTTCATTCTTACCTTTACTATCCCTTTTGTCCGTAGTTCTGTTTCTTAAAAAGGGCAGAAAAGTAGTAAAAGGCAGCTGCCTGTATCCCCAAGTGTTAGGAAGTTCTCTGAAGTTAGTTGTCTTCAATAAAAGCTGTATAAAGACATATCATATGCAAATGACTGCAAAGAGGAGCCCAAAATAAATACGTATTTTTAAGGTTCTCATTAAGTTTACAGAATGCAATATTTAAGCTTTCTCTATTTACTTGGATACATTAAACATGTTTTGAAACTTTCATTTTTGGCTGTCATCATATTTTGAGAGCTTCAGCCTGAAATAATTGGTTTTGATAAATGCAGTAGCTGACTGGAACTTAGTTACCAACTTTTGAAATTTGGTTATTAAAAGTTCTGCTTGATCAACCCACAGAAATTATGGTCTGTGTTTTGGAGGTGCTTGAAGATGCAAATGAGGTAGTTGATGGCATTTTCAAACCTGGTGAAAGAGCTTTCAGTGTGGGTCTTTCAGTGTCTCTAAGAGCTGTTGTAGATAGATTTCAGGCCCTAGACTGATGGTGGATGAAGCAAAGCAAAGGAGAGCTCTGCCTGTGAGGTGTGTGTATATATATCTATATGGGTGTGGTGGTCTTGCATTGCAGTAGGAAATATGTTCCAGCTATAGTCAGATCCAATCCAGACTGATTGTCAGGTGTTACACAGTTGAAACTCAACACACTGAAGCAGAAAAATGATGCACTTAAAAAATCTGAAGGCTTTTCACCCTAAAAGTTGGTGTATTGAGTTATTTAGAAAGCCTATTTAAGTTTTGGCAATTTTTGTGTGTGTGAGAGGAAGAAATCTCAGTTGTGATTATCCAATTGGTTTTATTTGTATTTAAGGACTCTGAACTTTGTCAGTTAACCTCTGATGTCTATGAAATTGAGCTGCACATTGAATGGGGTGCATATGAAGATAACTCACTGTCATTAACTGCATATTGCACCTGCCTTTTTTACCTCAATTTGTTGGAAAAATGCAGTAAGGCTACTTATCTAAGGCCCAGACTTCATCTCCTTGGAAACCTGATCTTTCACCAGATGTTGAGAAATGTAATTTCTTTTTTAATCCATTCTGCAGAAGAACGCAGATCAAAACAGCGTCTTCAGGCTTTGTTAGTCTGGAATATTCATTACCTAAGAGAAATAGTCTGACATTTCAGTCTTTGCCCCAAAGAAGATTGATAGTTTCTGTTGTGTTTGGTATTATTTCAAATTTATTTTAGCTGATGCTCAAGTTCCTGGTTGATAGTTTAATTCAATTCAAGAACTGGCTGATAATGGGTTCTTCATGTGTAAAGTACAGGATTGTTTGAGGACCCATGTCTGCGAGCATTCATCTTTCTTTCTCTGTTCAGGTCACACTTTCTCCTTTGCAGCTGCAGAGAGCTATTTCTTAGGCAGCACATTGAGAATTTGTAACCTTTTCAGTCTGCTGCCATTTGAGAAGCTGTTATTCAACCTCTGCTGTGTCAGATGCACTTCTGGGTCAGCTGCTGATGTCAGAGCAGCTTGTGGCCTTCTGCTGGAGTTTAGCAGGTTGGCCCTGTGCAGGAATGGTGCCAGTAGGCTGCTCAGAGAGCAGGAGATCTCCTTGGCAGCACTTTGGAGGGGAGAACTAACAAGCCATGTTTCTTGGGGCCCGAGGTGTTGACGTTCTCTGCTGACTTAAAGGGGCCCATTCATGAGTCCAAGCAGCTGAGGCAGAGGGCTGTGGTTTCTGGGGTGGTTTTGGCTGGGTTTTCCTTGCAGGTGCTGGTGGGTTCTGTTCTCCACAGGTACAGGGCAGTTTAGTGGCACCTGCAAAGGACGGCAAACACATTGCTAAATCCTTAACAATTCCTTCCCTGTGTGGCTGGCGTGGAAATCCATCTTCCCATGGCAGTTGCTGTAGCACTGGGAAGGATGTTTGGTGATTCCTAGGCAGAATCTTTTGGCAGCAGGTCTCTGAAATCACTTTCCTAGGAAGGCATTTTGTGGTAATTCTTAGGTCCTCATTCAGTTGCAGCCTTGTGCCTTAATTCCTTTCTGTATTGGCTAAAAAATAAGTGGATGGAATCCATGTATTTTAAAGAGTGGATCTATTCTTGATACAGGACTACTCAGAAAACTCTGAAGTTTTTATTATCCACTTGGGATTGATATAGCTTTTGAAGGGTAAATGAAGTAAGACTACCAGAGAACTCAGAAATTATTATTATTGATCTCAAGTTCTTTTTATCATGGAAATTTCCTTAAAGTGCCTTTGCCTTTTATAATTTGTCTGACCAAAAAGGACAAAATCAAAAGGACTGGTTGGAATTGCTAAATAATGCTGTACTGCAGGATATTTATTTGGTGAAGTGAGAAGGAAAATTTACTTACTAGAAAAAACAGGAGAAAATAAAGCTAATAAACTTTTATTTTACCTTTTCTCCTTTTTTTTTTTTTTTTCTTGTAAGAATGTTTTTTCTGTCTTTAATGCTGTTATTTTATAGTTTCTTTGGACTGGTTTGGTTGGGTTTTCTTTTCCTTAACTTGTTATGAATGGATTTCTTTGTTGTCTGTGGATTTTCCTTGGAGTGTTACAAAATTTAAGACTTCTGTTCCATTTTGATGCAAAACGTTATTTTAAAATATCAAAACTTTCATCCTTTATATTGTGTGTATGCATTGTAGTTGTTGAGAGTGGCAGCAAGTTGGCTTTGGTTTGAGTTCTACTGATATTTTTATCTTTCACTCAGAGACCTCTCATAATTGTATTTTAAATGTCCTTGGGTTTTGGGCTTTTTGCTACACTTTGGCTACTGGCTTGTTAGTTTTCCTATAATCTTGGAAAATAATAATTATTTTGCCCATAGACTCAAATGGCCTGGTCATTTTTCAGGGGTAGAATCTGTGGTCTAAAATAGATTGCAAAAAAATCAGGTGTTTGTTTCGGAGGTTTGTGGGGTTTTTAACCTTGTCTTGACCACGTTGGGGTCTCAGTTTGAAGTTCTAGAATTGTTGACTAAGAAACAGGAGGCCCATTTACTCCTCTGTTACCTTTCCCAACGTGCTTTGTTGCCAAGGCATTTTATGTAATCTTGGCATTTGCGTTGGCAAATCGGTTTGTTATTGATGAAATTAATTCATAATGAGTTAATGGAAAAAGCCAGTATCAACACTTTGTCCTCAACATACTTAAGAATATTTTTGTGTTATATTCAGGATATGGCCCAAATTCATAAATTCAGAAATTTACATGTGTTTGTGATCTTACAAGGCTCTGATACCTGGAATTGCTTTTTTTTCCTTTTCGGTCCAATAAAACCCCAGGATATTAGGCAAATTTGCTGCCCTAGAGTAACGTTTTACTGTGGTTTTAATCTATTTACTGTGGGTTGGAAGTTTCTGTTCCAAATAGTGTTGTTTTCTTCCTGTTTTTACACTTTCTTCTTTTTTTTTCCTTATTTTAAAATGTATTTTCACTGCAATAACCAAACTAGCTTCTGAATATTGTAGTTTATTTTAGAAACCTGTCAAGTCAGGTTCAGTGACTTCTTAGAGGAACTTATCACATAAAACATTAGAATTGCTGGAAGTGTGCTGTAATTAAAGAACAGTCTGTTCAAAATGTTCTCAAATGCTTTCTATGCAGTTTGGGTCCAAATTCTAGAAGTACTAGAAGTTATTTGTATTTTAGAAATACAAGGCCAGGAATTGGCTATTCCTATTTTAAATAGAAGGGCAGATAGAAGAGTTTATGCTAGTTTGGGTTTGTGTTGGGATTTTCTGTTTCACTTCTGCTAGAAATTTTAGGATGTTTATGTAAATACATTTTTCTCCATCTGAGACATGTGCAACTTGGTCAACTTGTCTGGCCAGGAGACAGTCTGAAGAAAGATGGGCATTTCCCTATTACAGCATTTTAAAATCTAGCTCACTCTGTTAAAGATATCCCAGCTGGCAATAATGAGACCTCAATTACTGTACTTGGCATTATTTGCTGAATGAGGTAATTCCTGTCCTCATTCATCTGTCTTGACCATGATACTCTTCCATAGCAAATGCCTGCTTTATTTTCTTAGCTGGAGTAGCTCTTTATTTGTCTTACTCCAATGCTTTTCTCATTATCAAAAATAAGATGATGAGGGGAAAAAAGCCCAAAAAAGGAGAAGATTACTGCAGTCAGCTATTGGAGAAAGTGTTTCTACATTCCCATTCCTGGTGGAGATTATCAACTGACCATTTTAGAGCAAATTTTAGCAATGGGATACAGCTGATGCCATTGTGCAACTTTTCTGACTGTCCTTTTTGTGTGTGTTCCTCCCAAGAATTCAGGTCTGACTGATGGATTTTTGCAGATTTTCAAGGAAGATGTGGGAAACATGCCACTGTTCACAGCAGGATCATCAGGGCTCTGCTCTGGTACCTTGACAGGACAAAATCCTGGTTTTGGTGCCCAGCAAAGGACACGTGAGTCCTTTGCATCATCTGTGGACAGCTGGATGAGTTTGGACAGCAGTTTGATGATCTGATTTGAACTGGGTTGCCACGGACAGTGTAGCTTCCATCAGTGCTCCAACCCTTCCCTGGCCGAGAATTTCCATCCGTGTATCCTGTCCCTCTGGTCTGTGGTGGCATTTGTGTTCAGACACAGATCCAGGCCTGGGGAATCTGCTGGGTCTCAAAGCTGAGTATTTGGCCCAGAAGAGTGATTTGAGATTGCTGATGCCATACAACTTGTGCCTTCATAAACATTTCTGCTTTTGTGGGTTAGGAAGCAGCTCACGGAGTATTCCTGAAGGAGAGGTGGGAGAGGCAGGAAGTGTGAAGAGTGCTGTTTCAAATGTGTTACACTGCAAACTTCATGGGGAAGAAGAGGCTTTGTGGCAGAGTATTTTTGGATTAAGCTGTGTTGGGTCATTTCTTTCATAAATCTACATAAAAATTTGATGAAAAAATCTGTCTTTGGCACTGAAACCCAGAAAAATAAGCAACTTTTTACTTTCATCTCTGGAGCTATACAGTGGAGCTTTTCAGTATTTATTGTGCCATTTTTAAAAAATTCTCTTTCATAACAAGGAAGAGTAACTCAGGCAGACCTCTGACTCTTTTCCCTTTCCCCTCACTGCCCCATGTGCCTCTGGGTTTCCAGATGAACAAATATAGAAGTGTTTCAGATACGCAAATCTCTCAGGAGCTCATTCACCACTGTCACCTGACTTTGCCAGAGCTGAACACTTACGTGTCCAAGTTGTTGTCAAACTGATAATTTATGTAAAATTGGCAGAGACCCAGCAATGTCTCCAGTTAAACTTGCCAGGAAGTCTGGAGGAAATGGAATATAGGAAAGAGACTGAGGGGAAAAAGATTTTTTTTTTTCCCAAGACAATACATAGTTTGAACTCCATTAATTGTGCACACCTCTGCTGCCTTTGAGGAGAGGACCTGTCTGTTAAAAAAAAAAAAAAAAGAATTGCTGTTTAAGAATGATTCTCAAACTTGGCAGAGATCTCATCTTGCTGCCAGTTGGTTTAAATATTCTGTTTTCAAGAAGCAAAGGTTTCTAAAACATACCCAGGCTTCCATTTGGAGAAATATTGGCACCATAGTTTGTTCTTGATGTTCTTATCAAATAGCTGTTCAGGAGAAGTGTTCTTGCGTTCGTTCAGTGGCATGAAAAAATTTCTAAGGTTGTAATGTGTCCTTCTTAAAGAGATTTACTAAAAATTTTGTACTTTATTTGGAGTATAAATGGAACATAAGACAGAATTTAACCCAGCAGATAACAGGAGAATCCATGCCTTCTACTTAAAGTGAATTGACTTATCTTTTTCCTAGAGCATATGAACATAATAAAGACCAAATAGTTGCACGCCTTTGAAAGAAGCAGAACTTAAAAAAAAAAAAAAAAATCCTCCACCTAACAAAAATGTGAGCAAAAAAGTGCTCTATTGGTATCTCATTAGAGACCCAGGTAGTGTTGTAGCATATTGATGATCATTATTCAACATTTTAAGATTTTTAAAGTTCCATTAAGTGCTTAAATTAGTGTTGCAGAGTTCTTGCTGCATTTTAGACAAAATGAACGTGCCTTTTAGAACAGGATTTGCTCAGGCAAGTGCTTAAGCCTCCATGGATTCATTCATGGTGTGCTGTAACACTTGTGTAATCTGCTTTCTTTGGCACACAGTTCAGGTGCAAACCTCTTATTTTTTAAAACAAATATTTGGTCACTTGTCCAACTCGTCCTCTAGTTTTGGGATATTCCTGTGGTTTGCTAGTTTCCTGTAGCCTCAAGCACACTGGAATAATGGTGCCCCTTGACAAACCTGGAAAAGTACTGGTTTCTGTTACTTGTCAATGAAACCTATTTTTCCATTTTTCTGTTGAATTTTGTTTGGTGACTTTGGAAAACCTGGTAACTGGTGTCTTAGCTGGTCTCTGACTTTATTTACAGACACAGATGGTCAAGAATTCACCCTTAGAATTGCCTTTGTGTGGCTTTCTGTCCTTCGGTCTCAGTTGTGTGAGCGCTTTGTTTGCTCTCTGTGGTGGTGACGATGTTTTGGAGCCGATGCTGTGTTGGCAACCAGGCCACAGAATAATAATGGTGCAGGTTCTCAGGTTTGCCTGGGGGAGTGGCTGGTGAGTGGATTTCAAAGGTTTTCAGGAAGCAGAAAAAGAAACTTCCTTGCCCTCCCAACACCTGGAAGAATCTTGATGCACTAGCTTAAAGGAGACACTTTAGGGATAAGTTCAGCTAACTTTGATTGCCCTTTCTAACAAACCTCATTGCATGTTGCAGTGAAGGGTTAGTTTTTCATCTCCAAATACAGCCCAGCATATCCCTTTCAACTCCTCCCTATGATGGAATTTGGCTGAGCCTTTGTTTGGCAGCAGCGGGTGAGTTTCTCTTCAATCATTCCTCACGGTGTAGTTCTGTATTTTCCACACATCCTTCCAGAAGTGTACTCATCCCAATCATTTCCACATGCGAGCTTTTCCTTGTTTTCCACCCTTCAAAGGGCTGGTCACTTAGTTCCTGGTGGCTCCTTGTGTTGCTGTGCTCTGTTTTTACCTTCATAGTGTGCACATTGCCACTGCTCAGGCTGTAGGCACAAGTCATCTCAGTGCAGTCAGATTTGATGGTTCCGTGTGCCATCCCAACCCTGAGCAATGTTTCTCAAACCTAACCTGGGTAATGTTCATCCAGGTTCTTTCTTGACTGTGCTGCTGTGGATGGGGAGATGGATTTCACTTGGGTGTTGTTAAAACAGCCTTCTAGAAAAGGAGCAAATTTATCTAAAGTAGCAGCTCACAAACAAAATAAATACATTCAGAGTGCTTCTTGAAGGCTTCTGTTACCCTGGAGGCTTTGTAGGGTTACTTGTGCTGCAAGCTCCCTTTGAGAGGTGGCCTGTGTGCTCCCACGTTCAGGTGTGTGTTTGCAAGGGAAGTTTAATGGGCACTCACTGGTGAGCTCATGGTCTCTCCCCTTCATTGTACAGTGCTGGTATCTGTTTGACTTCTGAATCACCTTACTGTCATCTACTCAGACTTGTAGCTTTTTTAAAAATTACTTCTTTACAAGATTAGGTTTAATCTGTTTTGGATCTCTGAACAGTTCACTGTGGGGTTAGGTAAGCACCAGTGCTGTATGCGAGTACCCAGCTGAATGCTGGAGCCAGGAGGTTAAAAGCTCTTGCAGTTATAAAGGGTTAAAAGGTCAGATTTTCAACTTCTCAACTAATGAAATGGTGTGAATTCTGTCACCAGCATCTCCCAAAGAGGAGTGTGTGCTGCACTGTAAAAATCCACCTAGCCCTGTATTAAATAAACTATCAAACTGATTCATAGTTACTGTGTGTGAGCTGAGCAAGGATTAGTCAGTGGCATTGATTCTGGCAATTTCCACTTGGCTTGCTTGAGAAATACGTGTGCCCTTTCTAACTAGCAGCCAGTCCTGTTTCTGTGTGTTACACTTCCAAGAGGAAGTGACTGAAGGTGGAAGGACTTTATTGACTGGCAGTTCCCAGGACAGCGTTAGAGAGGTGCACAAAAGAATCTGTGCCTTGGTAAACAAGGATATCAAGCTGGACTCAAAGGTAGGCTGATCTATGTGGGATGTTAATTATGTCATAACTTTAATAGTTTCCCAGACTTGATAAAGTGGGAACAGAAAACTGAAAGGAGTTCAAGGAATGAACTGTTTTGCAAACATAAATTTAGAGTGTCAGATGAAAGGAACACAACTAAACTTACTTAAAGAAGGAAAAAGCAAATAACTGGATTAATCCTTCAGTCAATGAGCTGATAACATTATCTGTTAGGAGAAAATGAAATGAGGTTTAATAGCAGATAGATGCCTCAGTGAAAATCAAGCTAGAAAAGTTGGAAGTTAGGAACAAGAAGAACTAAGCTTCGGAACAGAAAAGGTGGGAGGCAGGTAAGGGAATCTTACAACACATCAGTTCTTCCAGGATATCTTTGTCAAGTAAACTTTGACCTGAATTGCAGCATTATCACTGTGTCCTATAAAATAGTAGATGAGGTTGCCTCCTGTTGCAGCAGAGGAGAGCAGAACACATGATTGTACAGTGGAAGAGATATTAATGAATCTGGTATCAGTGTTGAGATAAAACTTGCCTGCTTATCTGTACTCTGTGTTTGAGTAGAAGGAAGTGCAAGGACATACAGCTTCTACCAGGCTGAGAAGGACAGGGAGGGCCAGAGAGAACTGGAGCAGAGAGAAGGGGACTACAGAGACTCTTGTGTCAAAACAAGTCAAAAGGTTAAAAATACTACAGGGGGTTCTCATGTTGTTATTCTCTAAAGCATACATAAAATGTATTATCTATGAGTTTTGTTCAGCAAAACTAAAATGGCAAAGCAAACATCACTTTCTGTCTGTAAACTTAATAAAACGGATCAAAATACAGCACTTCTTTATTTTGGAATAAGAATATTAAGTTTTCATACCAGTGATTTGCTATAAGGTGAAAATTTCAAGCACTGTTACTGGAGGAAGACAAAAGTGTGAGAGAAACCTGAGGAGCTGACACTCATGTTTAGGAAAACAAAGATGAAGTGATTTAACATGAAGATAATGAAAGTGCCTTTACATTTGTCAGTTAAGTTACTCAGGGTAAATATTTTGTGTTTAGTCAGTTACTTCAGAATTTAGAGAATATAAATTTAAGCTTGTACGTTTAGGGACAGCAAATAAATTCAATGCGTGTGGAAGAGAAGACAGAACCTTTGAAGAGAGCTGAAGGGACTTTAACAGATAAAAAAGCATTTCAGCTGAGCACCAGATGAGTGACTGAAGCAAACACATACAAAAAGTGTATGTATTTCTCTGTTAAAGTCAGGGCACAATGGTGCATGAGATTGAAGTGAACATTTCAGAAAAGTAGGACTCTAAAGAAAGCCAGAGCTCTTTGTATCTATTGTTTAGCACATGATTCTCTGAAATATGTGATTCTTTTGTGTTCTAAGCATATTTGTCTGGTTGGGTTTTTCCCTGTGTGTAATCAAAGGTCAAAGGTTGGGCTTGATGATGCTGGAGGTCTTTTCCAACCTTAATGATTCTATGATCAGTAACAGTTTGCCTGCTTTAGTGGCTCCTTTGGCCTCTTTCAAGAAGAGAATTGAGAGCTCTGCTTAATGATAGGAAAGATCTGGCACCGCAGGAGAGATTTGAGGTGAGTGGGGCAGTGTGTATGGACTGAAGTGCTTGGCCAGGTGAGGCTTGGGCCTGCCATTCTGGTGTTTGCCTTAAGTGCCTGGTGCCTGCTGACTTTTATGTGGTTCCTTGCTCAGTGCTGTTCTTCCTGGGTGCTACAGAGGAGTTCAGCTGTTTGAGCTGGATTTGAAATTCCACTTACAAAAGCAGACACCAAGCATATAAACTTGGCTTCCTGTATTAGACTGGGTTTTTTTCTGATAAGCTAAGCTTTTACAAACTGCTTTGCTAAACTTGTAATGCCTACTGATTCAGTTCAAATGTTCCACCTGGTGCTGGGTGGTGGTAGGGTGATAATTGCAGGTGAGTTAACCTGGAAGGGGTTTTTGAGGATGTGGTATATTTCACACTTTCCCTCTGAGTATTCCATGTGTATCATACTTGTAAATAGAAGTTTTTCTGAATACTTAGAAATAGAGATAATGTTCTTTTACTGATAACAAATGAAGGCAAGAGAGACCATTGTGTGCCATAAAGAAGACCCATAAAGTAGCTGTAGAGTCGTGTCTCCAGCAGGGCTGTGAGTTGCTCCTGATGAAGGGTAGGATTAGGGCCCATAGTTATCTTCAGCTCAGGGACTTCACAGGCCACATGTGGTGGTAACCCTTAGCAGAATCCCTTCCCATGAGCTGGTCCTACCTCTCTGTGCAAACCACATGAGTTTCTAGGCCTCCTGCTGCCTGGCAGAGAGTTTCCACAGCCTTCCACCTGTTGGGCTGTGTTGTTTTGAGCCTTTTAGCCCAGAGTTGTTGGATGTCCCCATGACATTTGATGAGTTTGTAGGTCTTGGTCCTGGCAGTTTTCTAAGCTGAAGAGGACCAGTTTATTTCATTGTTCCTTAAGCAGCACTCCTTGCCTCAGTTGTTCTACTGAATGAAAGTAGAAAGTTTTCCATTTTCTAATAAATTTAATTGCTGTGGACTTCTTGGATGATATCCAAGCCATCCTCTGTTCAGGAGCTGTAAATAATTATAAGCATTTGTAAGTGGTAACTAAGGGACTGCATTATTAATATTTGGCACAAGTCTGCTACTTGCAGAAATAAAATCATCTAAACCTACTTGTGCTTTTTTGAGGAGCAATGTGAACTGTCTAGTGATCCTTCCTAGGTCCACTGGGATCAGACTGCATAGGTCGTGGAATGTTCTCTTTTGGAATTAAAACAATGGATTGGAAAAACTTCTGGTTGCAAGTGTTAGTCAGATGTCCCTCTGCTCTGTGTTGCATCTCTTCTTGATTAGGAGGGGAAGGGGGTTGTTGTGTGGATGGATCTTTGAGTCAAGGACAAGAAATCATTAAAAAAAATCAAGCATACGATAATTGCAGGTATGAGGAGTCCTTCTTTGGGGTGGTTTGTGGGTTTTGTGGTTTGTTGTGTTGGGTTTTTTCTGAATAGGTTTTCTTCCTCGGTTGCCCATGTTTGCTCTTGGCAGGATTTTTTATCTCTTGGTTTTTGGATGTGTGTGTCTATTACACACTGTTCTTCTCCGCTTGCATTTCCATTATTTTTAATTTTTGTAATGGTTGAGATGTCTGCATAGCAATAAGGACCCCATTAAGTGAACTGCTGGTGTTCCCTGATCATTCCTCTGCCTTTATAAAGGCTATCATGATTTGGGAACATGAGTCTTTGTTCCAAACACAGCAGCAATTTTAAAACTTCTTCAGTTTCAGTTGTAATGTAAAAGTACACATTCAAACTTGACTGTTGATTTCAATTAGAAGTCATGGATTTAAAAGCCTGTCTGGGAAATGCAAGTCTGAGGCTTGTATCCAGCTGCATCTCTGGCTGCTGAATGTCACAGGTTTGGAAATTTGGTGGTTCTCAACACCAGCTTGAATGTACAGAGGCACAAAAAAAGGAATATGTTGTATCAGCCACTTCTCTCAAGGGCTGTCCTATTGCTGTAGGCTTTTCTCAAGAGAATAAAGCTTATACTCCCACTGCAGCAGTGACTGCAGAGTGGATGGAAACACTGCTCTACTGTGTCTGTATATTCATAACTTGTCATTCATGTAAGAGCAGAGAAAATGTCACAGTGCAGATGTGGATCAGTGGAAAGGTTTCAGCACACCTTGTCTTGCTCCAACCAAGGAAGGATTTGTGTATTGAAAACAAATCCTGTAGGAGTGCTGAAAATATCTTCAAAGTGCAGAAAGGCTGTAACAGGGATATTTTAACTGCTTACTGTATTTGGATGGGACATTTCTTCCCTTCCCCTTCTCTGCCATGTCTCTTCCCCTTGCTTTGGGCTGCTTTTGGGTATCATCTGACCTTTCAGCAAGGCAGTTGAGATTTCTGAGCCCCCAGAAGACTGTGCCTTCTCTCAAGTTATTGTTCAGCCTGATGAATTCAACATGCTGTACAGGCAGGCTCTGGGGACTTTATAAAAGTCTCTGCTGGAGTGCTGGAAGGGAAATCTGGGTGAAGAGTGACAAGAGAATAAAAAAGGAAGTAAAGCCATCCCTTTGGCACTAAGGTGTTCTATCAGCTGTTCTGTGAAACTTTGCTGTGAGGTTTTCAGCAGTATCTCCTGCTTATCCTGAGCTAGAGAAATACAGCTTTCTCCAAGCCGTATTCTGATGGTTTTTCCCTAAACTATCACTCAATTAGCTCCATCAAGTCTTGCTTTGAATGCTGTAATCACAAAGCCTCAAAACCAAAACCGTTCAAAATGCTGGCTTCAGTGATGTTCACATTGTAGAGGGTGTTAGGGGCTCACCTTGAACATGTGTCACATTGCACAGAAATTCCAGTTTATCCAAGGAAGAGAGAAGGAAGCATAAAAAGTAGCTTGTGCTGCAGTAGAAGCCAAGAGCATTGACTTGAGTGTTCAGTATATGGTGCAGTGAGATATCTAACTTTTCCTGTAATGTCCTGCTAAAGCATTTCTTTGGGCTCTCACTGTGGTTCCACTGTCCTGCCATCCCTTGCCTTGTTCTGTAGCAGTCCTGAGCACTGCTTTGGCTGGGCAGAGAGATGTCAGCTACAGCAATTCTGCTCCTAATGTGCTGTGTCAATATTAGTGCTGGCCTGGGGGCCTTGGGAGCTTGCCCTACTTCTCAGTGTTCTCTGTGGCTGCACTTCCAGCTGCTTTGTGTGGCTCTCTCCGAAGGGCAGAGTGTGGGATAATGCCCCAGTGTGAGCTGTCATGGCTCGGAAAGGCTGCCTTTCTCAGCCTTAGCAGCAAATCCCTCCTTTAAAAACCTGGATTTCAGGTATGGCTGGTGGTGTTACTTCTGAAGCATTGGTCAAGACTGAAAATTACATGTATCCTTTTTTTTGGTGTTTCTTTACGTGTTTTTCATAAAACAATTTAGCAAGTGCTAAATTGTTGCAGTGTCAGGGTTTCACTAGTTTGATTTGGATTTAACTGGCAAGTGGTGTGATTTCAGGAAAGGAAGCTGCTGAGCTTCTTCATGTCAGTATTGTTGCTCCACCAACAGAGGGGCTCCAGGTGCACAGGGAGGTAGCTGCAGCTATTTGCAGGTGCATGTGTGGGGAGAGGTTTTCTTAAAACTGGAAATTTGTCAATAACTTTAGAGCTGTAAATTTCTGTTTCCACACAAACTTTTAACGTGTACAGTAGCTATGCCATCTTTGTACGTTCTCTGGATTTTTTTTATCAGATTCCTACTTGTACACTTAACAAAAAGCTGTGATGTCTCTTATCCAAAAAGCACTGGTAGTGAGGGAGAACAAAAATTAAGTCAAGCTTCTAGGATGGTCTGAAGGAAGAAATACAGACATTCACATGGATGTGATGCATTTGTGTTTGAGAGCTGATTTTGTGTGAAGTCAAAAAGAGCTTGTAAGAACCCTGTGGGGAAAAGTGAATCTGTTGAGGATATGTGAGCTAGAGGAAATTGTAGAGAGGCAGCCAGAGTGAGGAATACCCCAGCTTGGTTCCAGGCAGGGTGAGAGTTTCTTCCTTTTCCCAGGGCTTACTTTGGGATGGAAGGGATAGTGACAGCCTGTTGGCTTTGCTTTGTCAGGCTGGCAGAGTGCTGAGAGCAGGAGTGGCTTCTTCCAGCCAGAGATGGAATCCAGCAGGACCAGAGGGAATATGCAAAAACTGGAAATGAAAGTGTTAGCTATAAATAGAACCACCTGTCTTTGCTCCTTCTGGTGATATTTTTGCCCTCTTGTTCCAATGCTTTGTTCCCTGAAGACATAAAGTATTTAGCTGCAGTTTGGCAATAGATCTGTGAATGAAAGGTCTTGCACATGCCAAATGTGTTTGGGTTTGTTCTAGTAATAATATGACAGGAAAACAGCCCTGTGCAATATCTCTTAAAGTAATTGGACCAGGTAGTTCAACTCAAAAGAAAACTAGGATTTTCACCTTAGCAGATCCACTTCAGAGGTTAAAAGAAGGGAGTAGTGGTTCAATCTATCCAGCTGAAAAATGGCTAACTTCCCATAATGCTTAAGCTTTAAAAGTCAAGTGAGAAAATACTACTTGGGTAGTATAATTCCTGCCATGGTTTGAATGTATTGTCTGGTTTGGATGCTTACAATGCCGCAGTAAGAGGAGGGAAGAAAATGAGGACCTGACAAAAGCCCAGAAGGGCTTGGTGGCTGGAAGCTGGAGTAACTAATGGAGTACTGAGATAGTGCTGTGCAGTGAGAATAGTGACTTGAGTTAAATCTTGTGCTCAGTTGAAATGTTAAAGTCAAGAAATCCTATTATAAGAGGTATTAAAGTACAAGCAGTAGTTCTGAGCTTGAGGAAGAAGCCCTGGAAGGGGTTCCATGGTGTGCCAAGTCACTGATCAGAGGGTAAAATTCTACTTTTGACATAAATGAGGAAGTGTTTTGTTAGGCTGCCGTTTCATTTAGAAGACACATTTCTTTGACCTTCCGAGAGGATTTTGCCTTCCTGCCACTGAAAGACAACTTTTGAGATTATGAAGTGCAGGAAGAATATTTGTTGGGTTGTGAGAATCCACGAGCTTCACTGAGCTGCAGTAAGGAAATTAAATTTGCCCAGATCATATCACAGTCATAATAATACTTTCAGTGTACAATTGGGCTTTATTCATCATCTCTAGATTAGATGATGTGCATTTAACAATATGAAACTTACTTGTTCTCTTTGGCTAATTGAAGTCTTTAAGACCTGTATCTAAAACATCTGTCTGCTGTAAACTGGTGCTCATATTTAGGAGCTGGATGAAATCTTGAAACAAAAAGCTGCATCTCTTGGACTGCAAGTGCAAGAAGGAGGCATTCCCAGCCATGAGTTACAGAGGCACTGATTGTAAATTCCCACTGTTTGTATGACATGGGGAGCAAGTTAAGTAGCTTACCTACTTGTTATCTTGTGTGCTTCTCCTGCTCCAGAAATGTCACTCCAGGTTGTGTACAGTCCTGTTACAGAGAAATTTCTAATCTTCTAAAAATTTTGGCTTTGAAGTCGACTCTGCAATGCATCTACTGTTGTTGACAGATCAGAAGTAATGTGTACAATTTAGGAGACTTCACAGAAGTTCTGCCTCCTCAGTTGAAAAGGTTTTTGTTCTTTTGTGGGTTTGGGTGTGTGTTTCTGATCAAAGCGTGCTGGAAGTACATAAGCTATTAAACAAATCAACTTTGATTAGATTTTTCCTTGAAGCCCATTAATGTTGGATAATTGATTTACCCACATGGTAGGATGGGTTTTCCTGCCTTTCACACACCCTGCTCTGCCTCCCACCCTCTTCAAATCCCTTGGCTGGCTTAGGGT
The DNA here is from genome assembly GCA_013397195.1 of Hylia prasina. Lineage (NCBI taxonomy): Eukaryota > Metazoa > Chordata > Aves > Passeriformes > Sylviidae > Hylia > Hylia prasina. The sequence continues at coordinate 162,451 of VYXD01007100.1, read as the reverse complement.
TGGTGAGCAAGGACTGCATTCAGTGGTTGTGAAACAGTATGTCCCTCACACATTAGAGGCTGGACCTGGCTTGGAAACTCAGGACTTCAGCTAAGTTTAGACTGTAGTGATTGAGGGAGTAGATTTCTTTTGTTATGCCTGGGTTTGTTTCTTTTAACTCTGTCATTACTAAAAAACCCCTGATTTTTATGTCAAATGAGTAGATTGAAATAACTGCCCCAAAGAACTTTGTTTCTGTTGTCTTTTAATTTTAAGTCTTGTCATTCTTCCCAGTCTTGAAAATACAATACCTTGTTTCTTTTCACACATACACAAAATATTCTGAAGGATTGGCATAAATGCATGTTAAATATCACATCCTAACATAGATTTTGTGAATTTAATTTACCAACATTTAACATTAGTGGACCCTATTTTAATTTACTTTGTTCCATAACTTACATTACAGAAATTCTGGGGTGCTTTGCTGAACATCACTGAAGCGTTGTTTTAAAGTATGCTGGCTTGGATGTCTTGGGTTTAAATAGTTAAAACACTTCTGACATTGAGCTCAGTCCTTTTTCTACAAGCAGCTGAATTTCTCAGGGTGACTGATTTTTATTCCATTTTATGGAATAGTGGCTGTATCCTTTTCCAGTGAAATCAGTCCAAATGTTTTAGAACAGCAGGACCTGTTGAAATCCAGTGACATCCAAAGGAGTGTGCTGGTTGAGAGTGGATCTTCCATTGACTGTTAGACCTGGGTATAATTCTTGGTGTAACTTTTTTTACTCTTTGTAGGAGATCAGCTTTTAGCTTACAGATGTTGTGTAGCAGCTACACTTTTTTGCTAAAACCCTCCTTAATGCATCCCTGTTGACATTTGAGGTAGAACATGAACATGTGTTCCCTAGAATATCTGTGGTGATCTCAGTGTGCCTGTAAAATGTCAGCAGGCACCCAGAGTTTGCAGACACACAGAGCTCTGAGGCAGAACTCTGTGCCTGGTCTCAGTGGAGACAACTAAAGTGCTGGTTCAGTCTCATCCTGTGTGCTGGGGCTGTTTAGGAATTCTGCAGCCCTGGGAGCTCTACCCAGTATCTGGTGATGTGAGGACCAGTACTTCTTGGATCCAGTAGCCTGTAGAGAGGCTACAGTTTGTTTCATGTGTAGAGGTTTCATAAATCCCTTCAAACCCAGCCTTCCAAGAAAGGCAGGTCCCTTTCTGTTTTCCCTGTGGAAGCAGTTTCTTGGAACCTGAGGAGTTCATGTGCTGGCAGATTGATTATTGAAGCAGGCCAAATTCCTTTGGTAACAGCAGCATGTTAGTACTGATTTCCAAGAGTGTGCATCACCACCTTTTCACAAGGGCTTGATTAGTTCCCTTGTGATGTTTCCTTTTGATGGCTGCCCAGAATGAAATATGCAAGCAGGGCAGCATAAGCTCACTTCAAAGAATAAGAGCTCAAAGAGTCTAATCTTGGCTGACCAGGAGCTTATAGTAGATCAAGCTTTCAGTAATGGTTGCAAACTAGCAAGCTTTGTTTAAACACTCTTGCAGCTGGGATTCAGTGGGTAGGTAGAGAGGCAGACACTCTTGAGATGTGAGGGGAAATGGAATCTCCTGTGGCTGAGGGTCAGCTGGATGATCAGGATGCTGCTTCTGATGATGTCTCCAGTGGCTGTTCTGTAGACCTGTAAGCTAGACCTTGAGCTCTATCACTATAGCTGTATCCCAGCCCCCTGTTAAGGAGGGAAATGCTTCGTCCATAGCACAGCTGGTCTAAACAGGTTTGATTTCTGGAAGTGACATGGGTTGCCTTTGGTTTTGATCCATTTTTCCTTTTCTGCTTTGAAGGTGATCCACGCTTCTATCCATAAGGCCTTCCCATGTGGCTGCACCTCCTTGAAACACATATTTATCTGCTCCCCTGAGAGAAGAGCATGAGCTAGGACTTTTGGAGGTTGTTTAATTCTGTTGGGACTCTCTTTCCAGAACCAGCCTGTTTTTCTTTCCTTCCATGCTGTCTGAAATTTTATACTTAGAGCTGCAAACAAATGCAAACCTGGGAGGAGTGTCTGAGATACCACACGAGTGTGCTACCAAGTAGGGGGATCTCTACAGACCAGAGAAAAGGGCCATCAAAAATCTTATAAAGAACTTTAAGAAGTTAGCAAAGGGAAATGCCAAGTCCTACAGCTGGAGAGGAAAAACCCCATGTCTCAGTACAGATTAGGGACTGAACAGCTGGAAAAGAGCTTGGCAGAAAGGATATTGATGGTTCATGAGCCAGCAAGGGTGCCCTTGCAGCAAAGAAGGCCAAGAGCCTCCTGGATTGCATCAGGAATTGTGCTGCCAGGAGGCTGAGGGAAGTGATCCTTCCCATTTACTGAGTGCTGCTGAGACACTCCTGTGTTCTGGGTCTAGTTCTGAGCTCCCCCACACAAGAGAAAGTTATTTTAGTTAGCACTGACACTTGGTTTTGAGGCAGAGCAGAGAGAGGACAACAGAGAAGTCCATTTTTTAAATAGCTGGAAATAAAGACTGTAGGTACTTTCCCTCATAAACAGAGAGAGATAGGAACCAAGACCCCTCTTGATCTGGAAGTCTCAGTGTTCTGTGAACAAGATAAAATGCATTGTTCTGTGTGTCCATCACCACTGTGAGAGTCTGGAAAGCTGTGATGAGGTGGTGCTGTGATGTGACCTGTTCTGCCTTTTCTCAGAGACTCTACTGATAAACAGATGTTTTTGGTGTGGGAGTCCACCTGGACTGATCAGTCTACTGAGAAACTGCACATGGAGTTTTTCTTCTGTTTATTGGAGACTTTTTCCCCTCCATGTCAAAATTGTTTGTCTTGTAGCTTTGTGGCTGGTTAAATAATCCATGGGCCGCTTCCCTCCAGCCTGCTGCTTTTTGCTTAGGAAAGATGGGGAGCAGCTGTTGGAAGAGGGGGTCTCTAGGGCAGCTGTGGGCTGTGCCTCTGCCTTCCACAGAGCAGGGCATCCCCCTGCCCTGTCCTGAGGGGCTGCAGGAGCAGCTCCGGGTGTGTGGTCAGGGTCAAAACATGAGCTGCTGATGTCAGGAGAAGTTCCAAAACTCAGATGTGAATCACAGGCTGCCAGGGGCTAGTGGACATGCTGAGGACTCTGTGGTAAAAGGGTGACCTCAAACAAACCATGGTAAAATCCCTTCTTTGCACCAGAGTGTGGTGAGATGCATCTGCATGTGAGAGGAAGCCAGAGGGCTTTTTTTTTCTTCTGGGAGTGAAGAGTACTTACTTGCAAATGGTGTTAGGGAGCCATTAAAATCAAAGAGTGTCACTATATTGGGAAGATAGGAAGTATTCTGACTTGAGTATTCCTTAAGTACCAAGGGCAAAGGAAACTACCCTGCTTTACTTCAGAGATCTTCCTGTGGTTCCTATGGAGTATTCCATAGTAAAGGTTCTGATGTAGGAGCTGCTTGTTGCTTGCAGCATTGAGCCCTTGGATGCTGGTCTTGATGCCTTGCCATCCTGGCAGAGTTTGCCAAAACCTGATGGCTTGAGAGGCTGCCTGGAACAGAGGCTAGGCTGCGTTAAAGGAATAAAGTAGGTATTTATTTAAAAGGCCTTCAAAGGATACACCTTGGGCAGTACAAGAACCTGGCTGAGGCTACACCCAAGATGGATGCTGGGTCACGAGTTTTCACACTTTTATAGGTTTTGGTCCATTTACAAATTGGGGTTAATTGTCAAATTACAGCTTCAGGTAATGAAGTCCCATCCCCCCAGTTTTCTCTCCTCAATTCACTGCTGTTTATACTTCTTGGGCCTGAAGCTGCAACGGTGTCCTTGGCTCTGGGGCTGGAAAAGGATTGTTTTATCTGACTGAACTGTGAGGAGAGCTTTCTAACACTTTATATGAAGTTCAGAGTTATATACCAATGCTGTACAGAATCTGAAAAATATGAAAGCTAAAACTTTAGGCATCAGTCTGCATCTTGAAATCATCCCGAGGACACTTGGAGTCCTCATGCTGCTGAGCTGAAATGTCCCCATCGCCGAGTGCAAGTGTGCTGGGAGCCCCAGCAGCAGCAAACTGCTGCTAGGGAAGATACATAACCTCTTTTTCTGTTTTGTACCAGCTTGTGCTGTGGCACTTAACTCCCAGAATGGAATACTGCCGTGAAGGGAAGTAGATGATTTCCTTTCTGGAGCTGTTTTTGGTTCAGTCATTGCCCATAGGGACAATGAGTATCTTTTCAGTGACTTCTTCAGGAAACCACGCCACGGTTTTCCTCTGTCATTGCGAAATGGCGCTTTTGAGATACGAGACACTCGTGATTCATAAAGTTATGAATTGCATTTCTCTCAGAGTAAATCCCTGCGTGCCCTGGACATGGCTGCCTCTTGCCTGGGGGGGGAACCAGAGCTGATGGGGCTTGTGGAGGGAGATCCTGACTCTGGATGGATGCTTGGCTCATGGAGTTGACCTACTTTAGCTGTGACCTTGATTTGCTCAGAGGTGTTTGTGTACTCGTGATCAGCCTTGCTGCATGATTAAGCTGGTTACATGTCATCTCACTTTTTTTCTAAGGGAGGAGCAGTAAGATTTCATTTTGCTGTCTCATTAGCCTTGTTTCAGGGGATCAGAGAAAGAGGGAATGCAAGGAAGGGGAATCCCAAGGAAGTAGTCCCAAACAGGCTGTAGGGACAAACTATCATTGATACAGTGACAAAATATCATTTGATTCTCCTCTGCCAGAGAATTCAATCCGGAAGTAGACTCCATGGCATTTTTTTCAAGTAGGTCCTTAGAGTACTTTGGCAGCAGGTTTGTCATCATAAATGGAAGACTTGAACTTTGCTTATATGTATGGGTAGCTTTTGTGTTCCTTCTCAGAGAGAATTTTTTTTAGGCATTGAACATCCAGCAGATGGAGGCTGAAAAGACAGAAAAATTATTCAATTTCCTAGAATTTTAAGAAAGCCTTGTGAAAAAACATTTCTCTGAACTGTTCCCTATTTACTGGGGCGTGCTGATTTTTGCTCTGATCATTGAGTTGACATTATCTTAACTTTAAATCTCATTTCAAGAGACATGCATGGTTTTTAACTCCTGTAATGCTAAAATGTAGGATTAAGATTGTTAGGACTGGATGAGCATTTGGGACATGGCAGAGAATGGGCTGACTCAAAAATAAATTGGGAATTCTGTTCTTTATGCAATTTTTTTCCTGCTTAAATGGTCAAGACACTTTAAATAGCTGCTTTGAAACTATCAAATATAGACAAGAATAAAATAACACAGCTGAATGGATACTTGATTTCAAGATTTTTTTTCTAGAAAACTGATATGAAATTTTTGTTTGAGTTGAACAAGAATTTGGTTTTTGCATTAGTGCATGGTGACTTGTGCAGTGTTCAGGTTCTGAAGCTAAAATGCTGACTGTTGCAGGCATTCTTAAAGAAAGAGGACTGTGGTAAACTTTGAAACCCTTTTTCCTCCACCACCTCCTTTTCCTTTGTTCATCCCAACTCATCCCAGCCTTCCGTCTGAGGTCATCATAGGTGGTCCACAAAATTACCTAACGCAGTAAAATGTGAGTTCAGCCACCACCCTCACATAGAGAAGTGTTCAGAAACACACTAAGTTTAGCTATAACTAATTTCTGCACATCAGCAACAGTATGGATACTCTGCTGCTAGAACAACAGTGATCCTCTGTTCAGAAGTTGGGGGTACTAAGACAGTGACTTGCCTGACTGTACACTGCCAGGATCAGAAATCTAGATAATTTAAGCTTGTGATATTCTGAATTTGCTATTCTGGCAGAGCTGAAGAAAATTATAACAAATAACTTTGTATTTTTGGGGGGCTAATAACTTATGCCTACATATGTGCTTCAGCAGAACTGGTTACAGTGTGAGCACATTGGCAGGATATTGGTTGTTTAAATTGTAAACTTCTGAGAGTGTCATGGGAGCTGCTTGTACTTGGGAAGTTCTACTGCTGTCACAGGTTGGGAAGGCAGTCAGGATGCTCTCAGGTGCATCAGCCAGAAAACTCTGTGTCCAATGGACTTTGGAATTTTTCTTGCAGGAGGAAAATGTAGAACAGTTTGCAAATCTTCCATAGCAAGTTTTGCTGAAAAACTTGTTTTGTGACAGCAGTGTGGAAGGGAAGGGCATCCACGTGTTTTTGGTGTAGTTGGGAGAGACATTTGAGGGCTTGAGTTGTCCTACGAGATGTGGTTTTTATATAAATCGTGAAGCCTGCAAAATAAAACCATGTTTAACCCCTGTCCTTTGAAGATGCCAACTGCTGTTACAGTGGAAAGCAAAACAGTAAGCCAAGCCCAAACTTAGGACCAGCCTTAGAGTAAGTCAGTCAGGAGTGAAGGGTAGGTCTGTCCTTTGCTCTGTGACAGCAATTTAACTCATTCTGGCAGCATCTGACAGCAGATGTGCTCATGGTTGTCATTGTGTGACCACTGTGAGCAGAGAGGTTTGTGCAAGACCCCAGAGGATGGTGAAAAGGGCCCAAAAGGAGGTGGTGCCAGAGATTCCTTCTGCCCAAAGCTTGGTCCATTGGAGGTGCACAACAGCTCAACCTTTTGGATGGATGGATGGATAAAGCTTCTACACTTTGTAAGGAAATGAGTATTTGAGCCCTGATTGGAAACATCTCTTGCTTTTGTAAACTGTGTCTAAAACAGTTGGTTTTAAGGTGTTTTTTAAGCTTGCTGGTTTCCCTCCCATTCAGGTTTTTGAAAGTATTTGACCAACAGAACATGAGGCATGGAAGAGTTCTAAGGTTATCAGCTGCTTTGGGCTGAGCATCATCATCTTTGCTCAAGTGGATTTAGGCTTCCAAGACAGGCCTTCAGGTAAAAACTTTTCTCTTTCACAGCTGATGCTATTTAGCAGGGAACTTTTCACAGGGTTTCTTCCAGTGGCGTAATTATTTGCAGTCTAGAGGATAAAATAGTGAAGATTTGAATTATTTCCAGTCTAGAGGATTAAAAAGCCAATTAGATTCATTTCAACCTTTAACTAGACTTCTTAGACCACCATTGGGTTATAGTATTTTTATTTGTGGAGTCTGTTGTGCAGAGGTGTTTATTTTTATGGAAATGTTCTGAATTCAGTGGAAATAGAACTTTAAAAGTTTGTGAATGATCTTCAAATGCACAGACATACTAAAACAAGTGTTCCCTGTCAGAAATATTCCTGTTAGGTAAAAGCAATTGGCTGGCCAGGTAACATAAGCATAAACCTGGTTTAGTTCAAGATCAATCTGACAAATCTTTAAAAACAATTGTGTTACATAATGTGTTTTGAGAATGGTGATGGTTTGTGTGCAATACTCCATACAGCAGTAACTGGAAAAGGAGAAATTACCTGTTATTTTTACAGCAAGAGGAAAAAATAGAAACTGATTGTTGCTGTTTTTCAAGGATGCTAAGTTTGAGATAACTTTTGGTTAAAAATATGTCTGCTTATATTAATGCAGTGGGTTTTTTGTTGGGGGGTTGTTTTTTATTTCTTCCCTAATGTTAGACAGTCCAATGGCAGACCAAAGGATGGACATATCTTCTACAATTAGTGACTTTATGTCACCAGACCCTGCTGACTTGATCTCCAGTTCCCTTAGCACTTCAGGAATGGACTGTAATAGGAAAAGAAAGGGAAGCTCAACCGATTATCAGTAAGTTGGATTTCTCTTGACTTAGCACTGCTAAAAAGGAGGTGGTAACACAACAATACAGTGGGGAAGACTATAGAAATATTTGTAGCAGTTTTTAAATAAACTCTTCTTTGCAACCTGCTTTAAAGGTTTTAATAAAGAAGAAAGCTACTGTGCACTAAGAGGCAAGTTCATTATTTAATAATAATAATAATAAAAGCTGTCATCTCAGTGCAGCTAGAATTGGGGACTATCACATGGGGTAAGGCTGAGGAGAAATCTTCTGGCTGATGAGGGAGTGGAATTGGTACTGATGAAGTGTACAGTGTGAAGGCTGATTGTATTGACTGTTTACATAGGAAATACAAAGTCTGATTAACAGAGGGGAAAGATAATAAATCTGTTGAAAAGTGGAAGCAAAACTAGGTGTAGTTCCTTTTCCTTACCTATTTTTTGCCTATTTAGTCACTTCCTATCAAAGTGCTGCCAGCCTTTGCCTGATGAAGCTATTTTAATCTCTCATTTGAATATGAATCTGAATAGTCCCTGTTTTGAGATATTAGAGCTGTCTTTCTTTTAATCAGCTGGTTTAATCTTGTAGTGGTTCTCAACTGTAGCAGAAACCCCCCCAGCTCTGCTTTAGAGCAGTGAAGGGCACAGCAGAGTTTGCCGAACTCCCAGACCTGTAATGTCTCCTGCCCTGGGAACAGCAAGAGCAACCTACTTAACTGCAAGTGCCTGTGCAAGCCTCCTCTGCTTTGTAACTTTACAGAGTGTGGCTGCAGGGGAACTTGTGAGTGGCCACATCCATTATTCATCCAGCCACAGAGTCCACTTTTATGTAACTTAGCATAGATTTTATTGCTGGGGGCCTTTGGACTGTTGGCGGCTCTTTTTACGAAGAGGGGCAGAATTTTTAATCTATGCTGAGCATCACAATTAAGGATTAGATTCTGCTTTAGGAGAATTTATGCACAAAACTTTAAATACCTCTCTGAACTGCCTTTAGTCTCCCGGAAAAGCACGTGTCCCTCTAGCTGAATTGACTATTACAAAATTGAGTGAACAGCCTCTATCCTACCAACTTCCTCTTCTCTAGTAGGATTTCTCCGTTTTTATTCCTCTGGGCAGGAAGCATTATCTAAGTCCTCCTTTCCAAAAGACAGATTGTTCTTGTAAGTTATAATTCTGCCCTTTGGGTTTTGTGTGCATTTTTTTAAAATGTGTGAAAACTCTGTTTCCTTGAATCCTTAGTAAAATAAATTTACTTATTTTGTAGTCAGACACTACATACCACTACTTATTATGTAGTCATACCACAGTTCATTTTGTGTTGCAAAGTAAATGGTGTCTACTAAATGTTCTTCTTGGAGAGCAGAACTTAAGGTAGACTACCTTGATCCCTCCTTATATGTGTATGTAAGGGAAAATGTTCAGAAATGCTGCTGTTCAACTTCTGCTACCTGTTAATGATTTTGTTATATTTATTATATTTATAAATTATCCAAGTGTCCAGTTTGATGTTTCATGTACCAGTGAAGCCAGGGAATAAGGGAGGCATTAAAATAAACCACCCAGTGGTTTCGGGTGGTTCTTGGTTCACCTCTTAAGTACAAGCAAGAGGAGTCATCAGCTGCTCTTTCAGCTCTCCATGACAGCTTTTTAGTTCTTTCTGCAGCAACTCCTCCAGGAAATTCCTGCCCAGCTTATTGCTGTCACTTCAGCAAGGGTTGGTGAAATGCTGTTGTCCAAGACTTCATGCACAGGGGCTATGAACAGTAAATTTCTTTTCTTGGGAATAATGCTTTCAATTGAAATGTTACATGATGAGAAAACAAACTGCCCTGATGCATTAGTAACTTACCTTGTACCTCTTCTGACTTTGCTTTCTGGGGGCTTTTACACACAAACATCCCAGAGCTAAAGGTGATGTCACAAGGACTGTTAAATTGTGAGCATCAGGAGTCAGTGGCTAAGGCAATAACTCAGGTGTCTACATTGGGAGATGAAGAAAGCATTTAGCATTGTTATTAATATTATTTTAAAACTGATCACAAAGATAATTGATCTAAGAATGCAGTGAATAATACATGAAAGGCTACCATGTTTATTTTTAAGAAGGCTAATGTCCAGTGTTGAACAGGAATAACTAGTATGTTATTGGCTGAGATAAGAAGACATTTTCATTTGGCTTTTACAAAACATAGCCTCTTATCATGGTAAAGCTCACTGGTATTTCAGGTCACTTTACAGTCTTGAAGTGATGCCAGCAGTTAGCCTGCATGTAAAAATTTTGTTTAATTTCCTTGTGATATGATAAAGTCTGTATAAAGTTCAGCTTGGGACTTCAGACTAAAGCAAAACGTGCATCTGTCCTGCTGGGCAAGAATCAAAAACTGAGAAATTTGGGATACTTTATTTTTATTTTTATGTTTTATTTCTGGCCTTAGAGTCCTCTGAAATCCCATTTATCTAACCACAAGGACAACACGCATAAAGCACAGATCTTTCCTTTCTGAAGATGAAACAATATCTCAATGATTTGCATAACATAATTTAGGTTAGTTGTTTTATTAGTTTTTCATGTTAAGTGTAATGAACTATGCTCTCTTTTCTTAAAAAGCAGAATTATTCTTTCAGAAAGTAGATTAATTTGAACAAGCTTGTTTCTTTAGAAAATGCTAGGTGCTATTGTCCTGTTTTCATTGTGCTTTTCCTTTCAAATAGAATATGAATTAGCTTGAGAATTTCAGCAGAAAATGTAAGACATTGTTCCTATTTCCTATATATGGTGTACTTTATTTTTCTTTCTTTTCAGACTCGATGGCTTTCCTTTTGAGTAAGTATAAGTATTTTAGTAATTGGTTTCATTTGAAAAAGATGCCCAGTGTTTTTTCCTTGCCTTTTGCTTCCATAGACTTAAAATTCACGGGTAGAAATTAAACCAGAATGAGCAGGCCTAGGAATATCCACTTAAGCACAGTTGTACAGATTTACATAAATCAAAACATTCTCTTCCTAATTATCTTGTCTAAAAAAAAGATGTGTAGTCATGAGCATTTAGCTTTTTTTTGCCAAGTACAGCTATGAAAACTTATACTCTCCTCTCCTGCTTAGCTATGCATACGTGGCTACAATATTAATTGTAATACAGGGGATTATTTCTATTCTTCATGCCTCTCTCCTTACTTCTTTTCTTCATGTTGAAACAAAAGCAAACCATGTATCTACACTGAAAGTGTGCCTGGTTAGTTTCACAGAGGCTTTTATTCTCTCCATGCATTTGGTCATCTCCTGTGGTGTGTTAATTTAGGTTATTACCATTTTCTACTCCAAAATCAACTACTATAAGGCAAACTGAGCTGTAGAACATACTGGCATCTGCACGAAGTTGGGTTTCCCTCCCCCCTAGTTAACTGAAAAACATTTCTGTAACAGATGATATCTTTGAACTGCAGCATGTTTTACTGTCAAACACATCAAACTGTGCCATTTAGTGAGTTCTGAAGGAGACACAACTAATTTAAGAAAATGTTTTAATGCTACAAAAACCACACAGCTTCCTCAGTCCTTCCAGGTTGTTGTTTTTTATACTCCTATTTCTGTATTTATGATTTAGAGATGGCAGGAATACTCAATTCTGACTTTATGGTAGTTGGATAACCATTGTGCCAGTCCTGGTGAGTTTGTGATGTCTTGCTTTGTTCTGTTTCTGCAGGGAAGGTATGGATACAGATAAAGATGACCAACATGGAAGGTACTGTTGATACAGTCACTGAAATCTCAGTTCCACAGTTCTGACACAGGATCCTGACTGTGGATGCCTGTTCTCAGTGCCACTGTGGTCCCAAATTATTGCTTTGCTGGGATGAAGCAATAATCTAAACAATCTTAGTTTAAACAACATGGAACAGACACTCCCAAGTCTGAGGCTCAGTGTTATAGATACTGATGTTTGGTGTAGAAAGGTTTAAAAAACTATCAAAGTCTAAAAAAACTGATCTTAATGAGGATCAGTAGGATGTGAGATGCAGTAAAAGAGTTGAGTGCTTTCAATGCTGTAACTTTGTGATATCCTTTCTCAACAGATTGGAGTATGCAGACCAACAAGGCAGGATAAAAAATGCAAGGTAATGCTGTAAACAAATATATTTAAAAGAATTGTCACTTGATTTTTGCCACGTATGAATCATTTGTGTATGTTTCTTCTGAAAAGAAGAACTTCTAGCTTTGAACTTCCTTATTTTTCCGTATCTTTGCACTGTTCAGATTTTTCTTTAAGTTAGCATAGAGTGAAACAACTAATTTGGTGAGTAACTTGGTTTTTGTCACTGTTGAAATTGAAGCCAGGTATGTTTCTGGTAATGTTACATTCCTCATCTTTCTTCTTTCAGACTGATTAGTGGGTTGTGAAAGTGTTAGCAGTGATTCTTAGCATGGGAAGATATAAACCCGACCAACACTGGGTGTGTTTTCTGGCAAGCCAGAAGCTTTTGTGCTGCAACCCTTCCTGTTGCTCCGTACCGTTCTCTACCCAAAAAATTACCATCACATGTCTGCAGAGTGTCTGCTGTCCCTTTCTCAAGGGTGACAGGGTGGCTCAGTGAGCCCGAGGAGGGTGCTGTGCCCCATGCCTGACGCTGCCCTGCTCTGTGTGTGTGTGTGTGTGCAGGGAGGCTCACAGCCAGATCGAGAAGAGGCGCAGGGACAAGATGAACAGCTTCATCGACGAGCTGGCCTCGCTGGTGCCCACCTGCAACGCCATGTCCCGCAAGCTGGACAAGCTCACCGTGCTCAGGATGGCTGTCCAGCACATGAAAACACTTCGTGGTGAGTTGCCTGAGGCATTCCAAGTGATATTTCCCCAAAAGCCATGCTTTTTCTCTCCCTCTTTTGCCAAAAAAGGAGTAAGTTAATTCGTTTTGGGTGGACTCCTCCCCTTTTCTTAACATCTGTTGCTCAGTGTTCATTCCCAGCTTACCAGTTCATGGTCCAGTAAATACCCTGATGTGACTGGGGAAGCTTGGGGATGAGAAAAGAGTAGTCCTGACCTATTGATCACTACTGCCACATTCCACAGCACCAAGGCAGCTGGGGCAGGTGGGGAGAGGGAACAAAGGGCTTAAGGGCAGTGCACAATTAATTCTGGTGGAGTACTGAGCACTGCTCTAAACAGGCAATGTACCAAGTTGTTGGATAGAGAGGTTAGATTTTAGGTATGATATTCCTACAGGACTTCTAAGGTTTTGTGTTTGTACCTTTAGCTCTGTGTGAAAGAATAGAGAGTACTTTGAAAACTCAATTTTGGTCTTTTTGACCAGTTTCTGTTGCAAGCCCTTGAAGGGAAACACACAAGTTTGGGAGAGTTGAGGTTGTGAGAAATCACTGTTTGTTCCTAAAGCTTCATATGAGTGAATCAGTGCTTGGGTACAATTGGTGCTGATGTTAAAAGCTTAAGGCTTCAAGAAATGCACCACTGAGGAAAAAAAAAGGGATGCAGGTAATGGTAAAAAAAAAAAAATCCTGGTGATTGTTCTCATTTCTAGGAGAGCTGATGCCTTCAGTCATATTTACCCTCATGGTTTTGAAAGGCTTAACTTTCCTGCCACTGTCATTTGATGAGGTTAATACTTCATAACATTTCAGTGGTTACTAATTTGACTCTCCTCTGCATTTTTGAAGGGAATAGAATGAGAAGAACTACTCCTTAATAAATAGCTGCCTCATTTGTTGCCAGTTTTGAGGTTTTGGCATTGTAAGATGATGTAATTGTAATGCTGGGTTTTATCTTTGGCTTGGAATGAGAGAATTGATTTGTAAATTCTTAAGTCATGATTTGTTTACATGAGCTTATCATGTTTTACTGAGTTATAAGGAGAAGAAATAGTTTGAGTGTTTTTATTCTTTAATATCTTGTTTTTATAATTTCTATTTCTGAGACTAGATATTAAATCAAGGACAGCCTTTGGGTTCACAAATATGTCAAGGAATACTTCTATATCTCGGAAGCATTTAGTCTGCATTTGTACCTAATGTGGTACTTGTGTCTTAGCAAAAAACAGCTTCATCCTTTTTAAGTTCATACCAACAGAGCTCATGTTGATAGTAAAACAAAACCAAAAAAGTTCATTCTAAAGAATTCCTGCGATGAACAACAGGCTAAGAAGGAGCCAAAGCAAAATTGCTCATTTAAATGTGTAATGTTGGTTATATGGGAATTGTTTGTTTGTTTGTTTTCTTTAGGTGCTACAAACCCATATACAGAAGCAAACTACAAGCCTGCTTTTCTATCAGATGATGAATTAAAACATCTTATTCTCAGGGTATGTTCCAACTTTTAATTAAGAGATATTAATATCTGTGACTGTAGCTCTCCCAAAGCACACCGCTGATATTTTTCTGCCTTGTATCTCAGCTTAAAAATGTTTTGATTATGGAGGATAATTAAGAAATCTGGAGACTGCTTCACAGAGTCACTGAGTTTAATGATAACTAGCATTTCTTAATTTAAGCAGAAAGACAGAAGAGGGGAATTTAGATGGGTACCATCAGAATCTTCAGTTTTTACGTGTACAAACCAAAATCAAATGTCTGAAAATCACATTAATTGTTTTCTTGGAGACCTACTGCCCTGGGTTACCCTGACGTGATTTTCAGTGTACACTGATAAAATGAACACCTTTTTATTGAGGTCACTGATGTAATATGACTTAGTATGTTCTGCTACCTGCTGTTTTACTGCTTTTATAGTGTGGAGAGCTTATCTCATCAGTCAGTAGTTAAGCTCTTCTGGTGGCTGTGTAATTGTTGAAGCACTGCAGTGTCCAGATGCAGCATATGCAGAATTGAATTTCTGCAGCATTGTGACTCTGAGGATACATAATTGGGACCTATTCCTGCATGCTTGTGTGTGACTGAAAGACAGTACTTTGCAAATAGGAATTAGTTGCCTCCAGGCACAGAAATAAATATCCAGGTTATGGTTGGTTTCTAAAAGAGGAGCTTTTTTTAAGTGCAGTTAAAATAACATTTTAATTTGAAGGCATTATTAAACATAATCATAATATTATTGGACAAGACATGGGTTCTTTCTTCTCATAAAAGTTATTTTACATTTTGGGCACAATGCCCAGAATGATGCCAAAAATGTTTGCACATGCAAAAAAAAACTCATTGTAATTTCACATTTTTCCTGTTGACTCAGTTACCTCTAAATGTTAAGACAGCTCTCCTAGTGTAGAAATTCACAAAGTGTTTTTAAAGGTTACAACAATGCAATGAGGATGTATAACTTGGGATTTGACTTTTCCTCCCCACCCCCCAATTAGGCAGCAGATGGATTTCTTTTTGTTGTGGGCTGTGACAGAGGAAAGATACTGTTTGTTTCAGAATCTGTCTTCAAGATCCTCAACTACAGTCAGGTATTCTTTTCCATTTTAAGTACATTAGGTCTTTAAAGATTTGGGAGCTCTTTGATGGTTATGCCTTTATCTGGGGGATAGGTATGAGAAGAGTCTGTCTTGAAAGCTGAGAGTTGTTGCAGAGAGAGAGAGAGAGAGCTTTTCTCTGCCATGTCATTAGAGAAGATTGTTTCTGGTTTCCATTCAAAGCAAGGAGGTGAAAAGGAACTAAATTTAATTCACTGATTGTTGCATTCTGCTTGAGGATTTGCCCTCAGGCTTGCAAAAGCATTACCTAATTGGGAGTGTAAGCAAATATTGAAACATCAGTCTGGGGTTC
The DNA here is from genome assembly GCA_013397195.1 of Hylia prasina. Classification (NCBI taxonomy): domain Eukaryota; kingdom Metazoa; phylum Chordata; class Aves; order Passeriformes; family Sylviidae; genus Hylia; species Hylia prasina. The sequence goes on along the minus strand of VYXD01007100.1, from coordinate 147,059 downwards.
TTCCAGTAGCTTCACATGGATTTTTCAACTTAGCTTTCTCTCTATCTGTTCTGGTTTTGCTTGCATGCTTACTGATGGAAACTGGAAAGCAGTCATGCCAAAGCTAGGTTTTTAATATATGCTCAACATAAGGCTTAACTTGGACTATGTATTGTGTAAATTATCTTCATTCTTTCTGTCATCTGCACTCCTCATCCAATTTAAAACCTCTATTAGCTACAAAAGTTTTCCTCAGCCAGCCTTTAATTAGGTATATACTAAATACTTATTCATATGTAAATAATGAAAGAGAACATTTGCAATTAGGATTTTTTTCATTCAAATGTGTGGTAGAAGAAGTAAGACTGAGCAAAAACCAGAGTATTGGGGTGGGGGGGAATTGAGCATGCTGGTTCTGCAAAACTCTTACTGGAAATGATGACAGAAATTACTGTGTAACGTAGTCATAACTTCAATACACAGAGAAAAGCTTCAATCAAATCATAGAATCATAAAATAATTTGTTTGGAAGGGACCCTTTAAAGGCCATCCAGTCCAAACCCCCTGCAATGAGGCTGGATCTGGATGTTTGGTATTCCTTGGTTACACCTATATGTAAAAGGATTGTTCATACTGGCTGCTAAAATGAAGAAAATATACTGAGCCATTATTTTACTTTTTGACTGAATGTTCAATCTCTACAGAATGATTTGATTGGTCAAAGTTTATTTGATTATCTCCATCCTAAAGACATTGCCAAAGTGAAGGAGCAGCTCTCTTCTTCTGACACTGCACCACGAGAACGACTCATAGATGCAAAAAGTGAGTGTGACCACCTTTGGAAATAATGTCGTCTAGAATTACTGCTGCTGAGGCTTGGCCTCATGGCAGAAGTGGGGATGTGGGGGGATGCTGTCTGGATTGTCTCATGCCAAGGAAATTGTAGCTTAAAGACAGGAAGAAACAAAGGGGAAAAAATGTGTGGAACAGGTACCTGGAAGCTGTTGGGTTTGGCATGCACTGTGGCACAGAGGCATTACTGGAACCAGCTTCACCTGGGAGGTGTCCTCTCTCTTCCAGGCATCAAAGTTTTAACTTTTTCCATTAGAACATATGAAGCCTTTGTTCTAATCCATCATTCTAAATGGCCAGAATACACTCAATATTATCTTGGTAGTCCTTAGCTGTCAGCCAAGATAGAGGATTCATTTTATTTATCTACTTCTTTATTGCTAACTGCCACTGCCATCAGTGACCCAGCCTTTCTCTCAGAAGGTTTTTAACTTTGGAATCATTTCCTGCCATGTCTCTTAGCTCTGTTCCACTCTGGTATTTTAAAGTAGTTCTGTATCTCTGCTGCTCTGGGGGTGAGTGGGTGTTTAATTCCCTCTCATAACAGGAGTCTGCACTGCCTAAGTGGAAGGTGGTATCTTACAACTGCAGATTCCCAGGCCATTAAGTCTCATGCTTGTCAGGAGCAGAAATCTCCTGGATCTCAGCTCACAGAAGCCACCAGCTCAGCTTCAGAAAGTGAAGCTGAGAGAGATCATTCGAGGGCAGGGAGCCTGGAGGCTTCGGCAGAATCAGCTGAAGTTTTTTCTGGCTCCTGGTTTCATCGGTTGTCAAGCATGAATATCCAGTGCTGCCTCCTGGTTTTTTGTTGGGTTTTTTTTTTGTATGCCTCTGACAAAGTTAGGGCAAAAATAAATACTATGAATTACAGTCTTCCCATCTGCTATGATAGACGGATTGGTAGAATTTCAAGAACTCATACTGGTGAAGAGTATGAGGATGTATGCATGTATTTATTTTTGTCTTGGCATGAGTAATTCAGCACAGCTTGTACTCACACCACGGTGCAGCAGTTTGGAGGGCATGTGGTGCAGGGCAGCCTGACCTCCTGGAGATCACCTCACTCCAGTGGAATTGTAAGGGAGGCACACTTTCCACTAAAATACTGGAACTGCTGTCTTCCTCTGTATGTTAAAAGCCCACGAGACCTGAGAAGTTTTTGTTCATGTTGACAGCTGCTTGAATTTACATATCCCCATGTAGACATGGTTGGATGGCAGGCTGTGGAAAAGTTGCTGTGTGATTTAAATCCTCCTTGCTGATACCTGTGCTCCTGATGCATAGCATGAAAGCATTCCATGTCTTCCCAGAGCCCTGAGAGGGATGTGTTCTGTTTGGTTTTCCCACAGAAAAGAATCCCCTGTGTGAATATGCTAAAGGTCAGGATTTGTTGCTAGGGCATGTCCATGTGCACTTATTTCTGCAAGGCAAGAGAGTCTTCTGAGACATAACTGGAGGTCTTGGGGATTTGCAGTTCCTGTGTGGGTCCCTGCTGCCTTTTTATCTCCTACCCCTGGAGTGTCATTGGGGCTCTTCTGCTCTAAGTGCACACGTGTTGTGATGGAAAAGTGCCAGTCTGAAGGGTCAGGAGCTTTCCGAGTGACTGTGTATGGAATTCTGCTCTGGTTATGGAAAAAGTAGTCTCTCTACTTTCAATCAGTTCAGAGAAATCGTAGTGTTTATTAGAGGCCTTGTGTGGATCTGTCCAGTCTCTTGCTGACCCTTGCACTCAGAGCCCCGTGTTCCTGAGCTCTCCTTGGTGTTCTAACAGCAGGGAGCAGAGTCAGAACTCGCAGTGTTGGCGTGGTCAGCTGCACAGTCACACACATCAAAACCTCAAAGCCAGGAGATGCCAGGCCCAGTGAGGCTGAAGCACTGTGGGGTGGGGTTTATGGCACAGCCACGTGTGTGGTTCACTCTGCACCTGCCCCTCCCTCTGCAGCCGGGCTCCCGGTCAAGACGGACATCACGCCCGGGCCCTCGCGGCTCTGCTCCGGAGCACGGCGCTCCTTCTTCTGCAGGATGAAGTGCAACAGGCCCTCTGTCAAAGTAGAAGACAAGGATTTCCCTTCAACCTGCTCGAAGAAGAAAGGTAACCATCATGCTTTTATTACCAAGGCTGTCAGGATTTTTTTTTTTTTAATATACTGCTCGTTTGCAGTGCTTGAATTTTTTACGTGTATCAATGTTTCTTATTAAGATTCTGAACTATGTCTAGGTGTGTTCCTTTTTCAAGCTCCCTCTCACCCCCCTCCAGTATCTTACACGCCTGTATTAGCATTTAAAGCCAAATTCTCCACTCTGCTTTCTTGAAACTTTTCCAGGCAGATGGTGCCAGCAGTTCTGGAGGGTTACTGCATCATCCTCAGACATTGGTCAGATCACATTCAGTCTTGACCCTCTGGCCACTGTCTCCAGTAAAGGGGAGCTGTTCCTTGTTCTCTGCTCCATATTTGCCCAATGATGTGTGGATGGATATCCACCTCAAAAAATGAGTCTAATTCTAATTTCATCTGGGGGTTTGCTACATTCTAAGTGCTGGAAACGTGGCATTTCTACACCTGGAATATTTGCTTGTAGCATTAGCAATGTTGGTAATATTTTCTCCTCTGCAAGCTATTTTTCTAGGCATGTTGGAGTATATATTTAGCCCAAATGTGAAGGTTTCTTTTTTGAGTACAGTGAATAATAAACTTGGTGTTAGTTAAAGAGAAAAGACAAACAGCAAGAGAACAGAGGCAAATTTGGTGTATTCTTCAGCCTTGGATCCTGCTTTTGTGCTCACTACTGAGGAAGCCAGTTTGTGTAGTTGGCATAAGCCTTTTTTGCTCCACCTCCATATGAAAGTGATCTTCCTTGGAGTTTTTAGGCCTGCTCAATGCTGAGGAATAGGAATTCTACTAGATACTGACTTCTACTGGCCATTGCACATCTTCATCACCCCTGTGTATGGCTGTCCCCTGTACACCCCAGCTAGTGTGTGTTCTGCCAAACACGGGTTTTGTAGGAGCCTCAGGTTAAGATGGAAGAGGCATCTTATTTACTAATCTACTAATTTCTTCATACATTCCTTTGGGTTATTTGCCTCCTTTGCTGAAATAATAAAATGTGATACAATTTCTCCTCAAAACTACTAAAAGCCACCTCGGTCTGAGCTATGTGATGTTTCAGCGTAAACAGTGGTTTTGCCAAGATAAATTGTTTATTGGATTATCTCAGATTAGCTGCATTACAGCAGAAGTGCTGAAAAATCCCTTAGATCCCAGAGTCATTAAGGCTGGAAGAGGTTTCCAAGACCATTGAGTCCCAGCCTTTGAGCAAACATCCCCCTGTCAACCAGACTGTGGCACTGGGTGCTGCGTCACTTCGTGAACACCTGCAGGGATGGGGACTCCACCACCTCCCTGGGCAGCCCATTCCACAGGCTGATCAGCCTTTCTGTGAAGAAATTCCTCCTGATATCCAAGCTGAACCTGCCCTGATGCAGCTTGAGGCCGTGTGCTCTCATCCTGGCACTGTTTCCTGTGAGAAGAGGCTGATCCACACCTGGCTCCCCCCTCCTGTCAGGCAGCTCCAGAGAGTGATGAGGTCTCCCCTGAGCCTCCTTTTCTCCAGGCTGAACACCCCCAGCCCCTCCTTGGTGAAGAGCATCCCAAATTTCCTGCTTAAGAGAGGAGATGCTTTGTTAGCAGAACTGAGCTGAAGTTCTCCAAAGCTGTATCCACGACCTAACTGCTTTCTTGGGTTTTGTTGGTTTGTTTTTTGGTTTTTTGTCTTTGTTTTCTTTCCACAGCAGACCGCAAAAGCTTCTGCACTATTCACAGCACAGGCTACTTAAAAAGCTGGCCTCCAACAAAGATGGGCCTGGACGAAGATAACGAGCCAGATAACGAGGGCTGTAATTTAAGCTGCCTTGTTGCCATCGGGAGGCTCCATCCGCACGTGGTCCCGCAGCCGGCCAACGGCGAGATCCGCGTGAAGCCCACGGAATACGTGTCCCGGCACGCCATCGACGGGAAATTCGTCTTTGTAGATCAGAGGTGAGAATTCCACCCCACCCCGTCAGCTTCCACCTCAGCCTCACGGGCTGCTCTCCTTGCAGCAGTGCAAGCACCATTGGGAAAAAACATTGCTGCCCTTTTTAGCTTTTTTGCTGCAAGGCGGGCTGGCTTTTGAGGTGGAGCTCAAAGCTGTTACTACGCATTTATTCAGTATGAGTGATTAAATTAAGAAAAAAACAAACCCCAAACTTCCAAAAATGTGGCAGAATAGTGCCAGGATCATTTCTGCCAATTCACTGTGGGGGTTATATATATGTGTAATCTTCAGAAGAAAATGTTTTGAAACTGGACCTTAATTGCTCCCTCAGTTACTTAAAACGTCTTGCAAACACCATGCAGTTAAGAGACTGCAGAGGCTGGGTTAGGCTTTGCTAGCATGTACACTTATATAACTGTTTACTAGGACACATTCTGCTGGATTAATGCTTCTCTCTGTGACCCTTTGTGTTTGTAAGAAGGAAAGCTTTTCTTAAGGGTTATCTCTTGGAAACGGTTTGAGAAGTTGTGCCCCTGTGGTATCTGCTTTCAAACATCCATTTATCATCTATAAAAGGCTAATTCTTTCCTCTTCCAAAAGAAATGGCTGGAATTTTCGTCAGTAGTAGCCATATATGACCTGAATCTTGCTTGAGAATTACTGGATCATCGAGGGAAAAGTAGGAGGTTGAAGGATGTTAACGGGGAGGTTATGCTCGGTGGGTTGAAGAGGGGTTGCTTGGTTCACTTCCTTGTCAAGAAGGATTGAGACTGCCCAGATGAGACTGTTCCAGGTTCCCTGTGGCTTTGGCTCAGCTGCTTGAGACACAGAAAAGCCCAGACTCCAAACTCTGACAGGATCTGCCTGCTGGAATTGCTTTCAGGGGAGACTCAGCTGGTCTTTAGTGCTCTTTGCGAGGAAGTAGAAGACAGTCACAGGAGGAAGTGCAGTACAGAGAATTATTATTTTTTTTAATGTTACCTATCTGTTTTGGGGGTGGTTGGGTGTGTGTGGGTCTTGGTTAGGTTTGGTGGTTTTGGTTTTAATTTGATCGAAAGCTTTTGAAAATACCAGCTCCTGAGTGCTCAGAGCTGGTGCCCACTCTGGGAGCTGGGGGAGCATTCATAGCTTTCTGTTGCTCAGAAAATGCCATTCTAACTTGTTTATAGACAAGTTTTGTTTTCAAAAGATCAGACATATTCCCCTGATGTGTAGTTTTGAGGCATTTCTAAAATAATGAGACTCAGAAAATGTTGACCCATTGGATTTAAACACATATGCTTTAATTGAAGTGCTTTCCAGCTGCTGTTTACAGTCCTTGGGATGTCTATGCTGCTTCAAAGGGCTCTTTGAAAGGGAATTTCTTTAGAAGAAAGCCTCATCTGTAGGCCTGAAGTTGACATCCTATGCTCCTTACTTCTCCTGGAGAATATTTAGGCACCTGTAAAAGTTGAAAACAATTCATTTCCAAGGCAGGTTGTTTTGTTCATGGAGACTTGCCCTGTTCATTTATCATTTGTCCAAAAAAGTCAGGGAAGAAACACTTCCTAAAGTCCCCGTGACCCTTTCTGTCCTCATGGATTGCATGATCCCTGGAGAAGCACAGTTATGGATTAGGTACCAATTAGCTGGGCTGCCACAGCCAGGGAACTGCTCAACAATTCACTGTTGAAATGGCAGCTACACGGAGCAGAGTTTTAAAGAGAATCATCTCTCCTCTTATTTATTCAGGACTGCTAATTGGTCTGCATGGTGAATTTGAGAGTAAAATTAAGTTTATTATCTATGCAGATGTCATCAGATACAGCTTCAGGATTCAGAGCTGCCTTGTTAAGTCGGAGAAGCGAGCTGAGGAAAAAAGTAAATACAGGATGAAATTCCAGAAGGACACAAACAATTTCCTTCCTTGCATAATAGAACATGGTCAGATATTGAATTCACCCAGCCTGTTGAGGTCTGTAATTTGGTGCAGATTCTCCTTCCCACAGCACCTATTCATCCTGCTGTGAAAAGAGAAGGGTTGACAAATTACCTGTTGCTGCTCATGCTGGTTGCTCCCCATCTGTGTGGGGCATCTCACCACAGCAGTGCTGCTAAAAGCCTTGGCTACTAAAGTTCTTGGAAAAATACTGGAATAAGCTTGACTTGGTTCCCAGCTCTTCCATTTTAAAGATAGGCTTGGTTTTGTTTGGTTTTTGTGGTTCTCTAGGACCTTGCTTTGATGACTTTTCTTGGAGTTTTAAGTGTCCTGGGATAAAGCTCACCGGACAAAAGTCAGTTTGAATTCCTGTTTCCTGCTCCATGGCTGAGGGCTTCGATCTTCTTGTCAAGGAGAACTTGAGATGTCCTCATCTGGTGCTGAATTCTCTTGGTGTGATTTGGAGCATACAAAAATTCCCTGTGTTGAAATACTATGGATTTTGTGCTTCAGCTTTTTTTCTTCTTTTCTTATTCATAATTATTAATATGTACCAATTTCTTCATTTTATACCATTTAATTTGAGCTTTTTTGAGATTGCAGAAGAAGTGTTGATAGACCTAGGTTTGTTCCTTGTTGCCATTCATGTTTAATTTGTATTGGAATTGTGACACTTACTTCAGTTTCTTCAAGGAACTGTCACTTCTCCCTCAATAATTTTCTTCTAAGAAATGTACAAAATCCAAGTTGAGTTTGGTGTGGTGTTGTTCTGTCCCACCCTTGAGTTCTCCAAACCTTTGATGTCTGTTTTGCAGTGGCCCTTGATGCGGAAAGCTTCGTGTTACCTTGTGGCTGCTACAAGGCAGCTTTTTTCAGGCTTAAATTCCCAAAATTACAGCAAATCTTCAAAGCTATTTAGAAAGTCTTACATCCCCTCTGGTGGTGGTAGGTCAAATACCTGAGGGCTCTGGGTGTTAGGTACTTTTTTAATTACCTGAGAATTAAAAATAGTATTCTTAAGGATTTTTTTTTTTTTTACCTTCTAAGCCGAAAATTCCTTTCCACATTACTTGAGCCTTACCCAGCCTCAATGTGAGCTTTAGGAATCTCTGACTAATACTTCAACTTGAAAAGATATTTTTTTTTTTTCATTCTTTCTCTTTATTTTCTTCCTTTCCCTCCCTTCCCCAGGGCAACAGCCATCCTGGCATACTTACCCCAGGAACTTCTAGGTACTTCGTGTTATGAATATTTTCATCAAGATGATATAGCACATCTTGCAGAATGTCACAGACAAGGTACAGTTATTAATAATTCAGGAAAGAAATTTTGTTCCAAGTATTGGGAACAGTTGTTTTGTACTAAGGAAACCAAACAGACTTGAAAAGATTTGGGTATTGCTGTTTGCAAGTGCTTTAGTCAAGGGCATTGTGCTGTATGTGCCAAGCACTGTGATTATCTTAGACTTGCACGGATTTGTAGGGAATTTTTGCGGTTCAGGATGGGTGACGGGATGAGGAAGGAATAGCATTTTTCTTGAGGGACGTGGGGAGGAATTAACTGGGTTTTCCCTGACAAGGGCTCTATTGATGTTGTGGTGCCTGCTTGACACAAATGACTTGTTTTCTGCCTGTCTTCAGTCTTGCAGACAAGAGAAAAAATTACAACCAACTGCTACAAGTTTAAAATAAAAGATGGCTCTTTTATTACGTTGCGGAGTCGCTGGTTCAGTTTCATGAACCCTTGGACCAAAGAAGTAGAATACATTGTCTCCACAAACACAGTGGTTTCGTAAGTGCTTTTCCCCCAGCAGGTGCCTGGGAATGCCCCTTGCTTTGCCCTTTTCTCATGTGAGATTTGACCTAAACGTGTGCACACCTTCTGCATGACAATAGGTGTCTTCTCCAGATAACACCCCTGGGAAAGGGAGTTTAGTTTAACAATTGCAGTAATTTAATTTCTGGCTGTTAAAGCTTGCAGAAAATAGAAATATATTCTTTCTTTGGAAAAAGCTGGGATTCGGTCCTTGTAGGAACTTAAGGGGGGGTGCATTTCTTTGCTTTGGCAGGTATTCCCCCCACCCCTTTTCCTTTCTTGTGAGGTGACTTCTCAGCAGAATAATTGCTGTAGAGGAGCTCTGTGCTGAGAGAAGCTGTTGGGGTCGTGCTCTGCACACTTTGAGGTGGAACAGGGTGGTTGGTTTCTGTTGTTTATCCAGCCCTGGTGTCACTCACAGGGGTGACAGACTCACACACTGCTGAAACCCTGATGCATTCCATGCTGAAACTCTGGCTGCACGACTTGGCTTTTAATCACTGACAGGGTTTTTTCTACCTGTGGGATTTCCTCACGCTGACTTTTCTTCTCCTTGCACTCCACAGCACCACGGTCCTGGACGGGGGGGACGCGGCCTTTCCCCAGCTGGCAGCGTCCCCACACAGCATGGACAGCGTGCTCCAGGCTGGGGAAGGTAACTCCTGTGCTCAGGGAACCACTGGCTGTGCCCTGGGAGCAGCTGATCCCACCTGCACACATTTGCTGCCCTTCTACTCTGAGATTTGTTAATATCCTAAGGAAAATAAGGCTTAGCTTTGGGTCTGAGCCACACCTGCTGAGGGTTGCTGTTGTTAAATATGCTTTTCCAGAAGCAGGCAGTTATCCATTCTGGATGAGCAATGCTGAGGCCTTTCCTTCCCTCTCAGTGTGGGCTTTTCTCTACTTGGAGTATATCAGGCTCCTTCCTGATAACCTCCCAAGTGCTGTGCAAGTCCAAAATCACATTGCATTAGCAGCTCCTAACTGGTCAGATCTTACTTTTCCCTCTACTTTTAGACTCCTGCAGTTACCTACAGGGGCTTTATTTGCAGTCATCAGGTACCTTGGGTTTATCCCACTATTTATATTAAATGGAATATGCACTGGCAAGTTCTTCACACAAAGCAGAGAACAAACATGTTTGTAGAAGAGCCTGTTTGGGCACAGAGTAGGGCAGGTCTGACAAGGCCATTCTGTAGCAGCTCTGGACAAGAGGTAGCACCAGGTGCTCCATTCTGTAAGAGTTGGGGTCTGTCTCTGCTGGCACAGAGGGACATCTGAGACCCAGCACAGCTCACTGCCAGCCAGAGCTTTTCATGCATTTGAAGGCACTCAGCAGCTGGTGGAAGTGTCAATAAATCCAGCTCAGAAGGTCCTGCAGCTGCTCAAAGCCTAAACACAATTGCCCTGTGGAGAAGGTGTGCAAGGTTTTCTCTGACATGAAAATTTCTGCTCATTTCAGGTGGCCCCAAAAGGACCCATCCTACTGTGCCTGGAATTCCAGGTGGAACAAGAGCTGGGGCAGGTAAAATAGGGAGGATGATTGCTGAAGAAATCATGGAGATTCACAGGTGAGAGAAAATGGTGTGAAGTTGTTTTATTACTGTTCTTTAAGAGGAGTTAGACTTCCGTAATTTCCTCTGAAAGAACAATTTATTCAAGCTGAACAAGAAATGATCCAACTGTATTTCTCAGACAGCTACAGATTCCTGTTCAGCATCCCTGAGGCAGTTGGCCCCCACAGGGAAAGCATGAAGTTACAGCTTTCCAGCTTCCTGTTGCAAAAGACTGATCCTGCCATGTTTTTGCAATGGTGATGATGATGGCCTGTTTACCAGAAACAGGAGTTAAAAAGAGCAGCTACCTAGAAACAAATCCATTCCAGACTGTTCTTTTCCCAGTGACTTGAGGCTGTGAGTGGCACAACCTCCAAATGCCAAAGCTATTGAGTGTGTGCCAAAACAGCAGTGTTTGTTTTTGTGCAATCCATTCACTCAGATGCTTTTGGAGTTGTTAGATGTGCATGATGAGCTCGTGCAGTTCCCCTGCAGCTCTTGGAGCAAGGACACAATGCTGGGGCCTTCCCCTGGCAGTCAGGATGTGGGGCTGGGTCAAGCACAGGGTCACTGAGGGGATCCACAGCTGCTTCTTGGGTTCTCACCTGTTTGAGCAGCTGCTTTCAGTGGGTACCACTTTATTTCTGTTGGCTAAAAATCCCTGTTCCTTACAGGTTTCCTCTTGGGAACTGTGTTCCCTTTCCTATAAAAGGGATCTCACCCAGGTTGGGTTTAGTGGTAGCAATTTAACCAGACTGAGCTGCAGTCCAGGAACACATTCAGTCTGTTTCCCATAGTTTTATTCCTGCTGCAGGCAGGAGACTCCCTCCATCCTCACTTAAGGCAGCAGCAGACCTATCCCTAAGGCTTCATTCCTCTCTGTAGGAATAGGGAAAAGGGGAAAAGAAGAAAAACATGGCTGAGCCAAACCTTTGAGGCTTAACCATCCTTCTTATTAGCTGTGAAACATTTAATTAGCCCAAGTGAGTGTAGTAGTGCAGTTACCATCCATGTTTGCATTGCAGTTTGGACCCTGGGTTAGTTCCAGTCCTTTTTCAGCAGCTGTTACTATTTTCCAAAGCTGCCTTCTGTTCAGCTTTCCATGGGGAACTCTGCCAAGGAGAAGATTCCCATTTCCATTGCTTTTCTCTGTAACTACCCCTCCTCCCTTTAGTCTGGAGATTTGTTGGTTCTACAGTCAATACATTATTCATTATTAACAGTGTTTAATCAGGCTGTGGAAAATGGAAGTGAACAATGTGGCTTTGAGCAGTTACAACCAATCCAGTGTCCAGTGGACTTCTGCAGCAGGAGCTCACTGGAGGAGTCTGGGTTACCATGACTGAGGCAGCTGGAACTCTGAGCTGATGGAAATTGAAGTAAAATACTCAAAAATGAGGCTTTCCTTAGCAGCCAGGACCTTTTCCTTCTGACTCTGTGAAGGTTGTCCAGGACAAAAACAGGGAGGAGGCAAAGCTTGCAGACCAGGCAGGTTGGATTCACACAGGACTGTTGGTCTGGCTGCAAATAACAGCACTGCTGCTCCTGCTGGTGTGAGGAACACTGAAAAAGGGAGATTACAAAAACGAAGCTCATGCTTTTAGCACCTTATGGCACCTGATACAGATGTCAGCAGTTAAAACTCCCAGCTCTCTGAGTGGCTTGTAAATCCATGCCCTGTTTTATGCATGTTTTAGGATAAGAGGATCATCACCTTCCAGCTGTGGCTCGAGTCCCCTGAACATCACCAGCACCCCCCCTCCCGACACATCCTCACCAGGAGGGAAGAAGGTAAGAACAAGCTTCCCCCCAGTCTGGGGGCAGTCAGGGCAGGGGACGTGAGGTTTGTGCTCAGGGAACAACTCCAGGGAAAATTGTGCTGGGCTGGAAAAGGGACGGAGCCAAAGCACTGTGCTGGTCACAGCCCCTGCACAGCCCTGCCCAAAGGGCAGCTCTGCTGCTCCCCAGCACCGTTTGACACTCACCGGCCCTTTAGGTTGTGTTTTTTCAGCAGAGCTGCCGGGAACAGCTCTTCCTCATCGCTCTCCATCCTCCAAAAACTCTCTGACCCCCCGTGCTGGTGAACGCTGGAAGTGCTGGCACTGGAGCACCGGCTGTGCCCGGTGAATCCCACCAGTGTTCCTGTGCTGCTGTAGCACAACCCAGGACAATTCCGTGCTCGCCTGGGCACTGACAGGTTATTTTTAAGTCAACAGCGTGCACCTGCCTTGCTCTGAGATTGCTTGAGTAGCACTCAGGTGCCATTACCAGCACTGAGCCACCTGAGCACTTGTCCTGGCTGCTTCTAGTAATCTCTAAATGCTTATGAAGTTTTATCCAAAGCAAGAAGAACACTTATCCAGATCCTTATGCACTGCTTCAGACTTACTTAACCTTTTTTTCTCAGAAATGATGACTTGCTTTTAAGAATTGCTTGAACGGGAACAGACAGTAAATATTTTTGTCTATTCCCAGCTCTTTTTGTTCTTGAAATAAAACTCCCAAGTTGGAAGAGTTACAATTCTAGTAATAGTTATTCTTTCTTCTTCTGCCCTACAGTATTCAACATGTGCACAGAATAGGGGCTGCTGGCATGACATAAAGGAAAATACAGCTGGAGGGTTGGATGTTTTCAGCACTCCCTTGATATTTCTCCTTGTTTAGAAGATTGTTATAAACCATAGGCTTATTTTGGGAAGCCCATCTACCTTACATTAAAAATCCCTGTTTTGTCTTTCAAGATCTTGAATGGCGGCACTCCAGACATTTCTTCAGCTGGGCTGCTATCCGGGCAAATCCAGGATAATTCTGGGTACCCGTATTCCGACAACTCCTCTATCCTGGGTAAGTGAAATCACACTCGAACACCCTAAATGCACATGGGCACTGCAAGAAGATGGTTGGTTTTAGCAGTAATTTGGTAAAAACCATCTCCAGCTGAGGCGCAGAGCCCACAGCCAAGCACTCTGTGTGCACTTTTGTAGCCTTACTTTACCCTGGCAATTTCCTGAGGTAGCGCTTGGAAGCCTCTTTTCTCTTGCTGAGTCAGTGTGAAGCAGCTCAGCTGCTGCTGCGGGGCTGTGGTTGCAGTCTGGCACTCGGGTTGTCCCTGTGAGGGGTGTCCCTCCCCTGGCTGTGCCCGGGTGAGGCGGGGCGGGGGCAGCCGCAGTGAGCGCCGGCCGTGTTCCCTGCAGGGGAGAACTCCCACATCGGCATGGACATGATCGACACGGAGCAGGGCTCCAGCAGCCCCAGCAACGACGAGGCGGCCATGGCCGTCATCATGAGCCTGCTGGAGGCCGACGCGGGGCTGGGCGGCCCCGTGGACTTCAGCGACCTGCCCTGGCCCTTGTAAATGACCCAACATCCAAGTGCATTTACTGGTGGAGCTCTGCAGTCTGTGAAACTCGTGGGACTGAGAGGCTTTTATGTGGGAACTTCATAAAAGCTGTGTCAGAACGCAACTCATCCTACCATGTGTAACTTCAGACAAAGTGGAATAACCTGCTACAGTGTTCTGTGTTGATTTGGTTAGCTGTGTATAGCTTGCAATACTTGTATATTTTGGATTCTGTTGTTTGAAATTTTTTTTTTTAAATCACTGTGCAACTCACTGGCATCAGTGGTAGCTTTTATATGCAAATGACCATTTCAGATGTATGGTGTGTTTTTACACTGCAAAACAGTCCCCATGTGGATATTTCTTATACTAATTGTACCATAAAGCTGTTTATTCTTTCTTGTAAGAATCCTTTACTATAAATATTGTTAAAGTGTAATGTATTAGACAGTTAAATATTTTTAAAATAAATGTTTCCCTTGTTCTAAGATGGAGCATTTACTTTGATAAATAAATTTGATAAAACCCTGCTGAAGGTGCATGCTAGAAGCACTTGGTATTTATCATTTCTTTGGCCTTGGGGGAAAAGGGAGGAAAGCCATTGCCTTAACTACACTTAAACGACTTTGTCATGACAGTAAATTCCCAGAGAAGCTACCCTTTCTTACTCCTAGATCCAGGTTTATCCTGAGAAAAGCACAACAAAGCCTGAAACAGGCCAATTATCTTTAAGAAATACTTGTTTTTCACTTAATATTAACCGTCCTTCCCCTGAGGAAAGAAAAGCAACTACTTGCAAAATTCGTAATTCACAGATAATTCAAGCCCATTAAAATAATGGAAACTTTATTTGCATGAAAAACTTGTTTACAATCATTAATAAATGAAGAATGAACCATTTGCATTTTCCTATTTCATGACACTTATGAAAAATGTATTAAATAAATATTTGTGAACAGCTTAAGGTAAGGCAAAACTTAAGATAAAGCCCCTGTCCGTTGTTCACAATTTTTGAACATGGCTCACGCTGCAAACAAGTGAAAAAATTCACTAAAGAACTCGAACAAGATGTTACGTGGGTCATTGAATCACCTCCTCAATCCAAAAACCCAAGAGTAAGTAGTTTTGTGCTCAACCATATACAATAACTTCAAAAGGGTCAATCTATTCAGAGCAAAACTATGTACAGTTAATACCTTTGATAGAAGCACTTTGTTAGTATTGTGCAATACATTTATAAAAAATGGCTTCAAATTCCATTTCTCAACCATTTGTAAAGTGCTGCTATCAATTCCCACTCCGCTTCCTAACCCTGTGCCACGACAGCGTCGCCGGGGCCGCGGAGCGGGGCCAGGCCAGCTCACGAGTCACCAACGTCACAAACCTACCGGTAAACACAGACACGAACGTCACCGAGCCCAGCGCCGGAGCTGCGCTCCTCCCAGAGCAACCAGGCATCCCTTGGGGCCGTGCCAGGGCCCCGCTGCAATACCCTAAACACCGGAACACAATGGAGAAACTGGCGTTGCAGTGTGGTATGAGCTGAGAACAGTCACCGTGGGGAGCATGCGTGTGGTGGGGCAGCGCGATCAGAGCGGGGGGTTCTGGCCCTCGGCCTCCAGCTCGCTGCTGCTGGGGGCCGGGTGCATGGGCAGGATGTCCAGCTCGTCCACCTGCGGCGTGGGGTGCATCACCACCAGCTGGTCCTGCGGGATGTCCGCTGCCGCCGCCGCCAGGTTGGTGATGGATTTGCTCTTCACGCACTGGAAGTCAACGTGCCGGCTCTTGCCTTCCTCCTTCTCCCAGGACATGCGGATGAACGGCCTCTGCACGTAGTTGTAGATCACCTCGGGCCTCCCGCCCGGCCGCTTCTTCACCTTCTCCTTGTACGTGGGGTAACCTGGCAAAGGCAGCAGCACAGCCCCGTCAGCACTGCCCTCCAGAGCACCCATTGGCACTGCCAGTGGAGAAGGTTTTGCCGTGTTCAAGTCACTTGTCCTCTGTCCCCCAACAATAATAGTCCATTTTACACTTTACTACAGGTCACCAGCATCACAGTTTGGTGCCACAGCTGTTCCTTGTCAAACCAAGAAATGCCAGCAGAAATACTCTGCTATTAGCCAGCACTTCAGGCAGGGCCAGTTCTCGTTTAGCTAAAAGGCTCCCACCTTGTTCAGCTGAAATTAGTTATTTTAGAGCTCACCAGTTAAAAGCATTTGCTTTTTCTTGGCAAATTACATTTGTAACTATGACAACTTGGTGAGTGAATGATAGAAATCCTGCTAATTATAAAGGCTGGATTCTAAAATATCTGGGTCAACAATCAGAAGAAAAATGTAATGCAAAGAAACCCAGTTCTTACATTTACGATAAAAATCGGATTACTCAGTGAGATTTTACAGAGCCGCCTCCTAACTTACATGATGTTTATTTCAGATCAGTATTTCTTTGCACTTCACTCAGCCTCTGCATAGTTTTGTACTTCCTGAAAGAAAATGTTTGCCTGCCACTTAGCACAACATTTTTCATTTCACACCCTGGAAAGGATACCAGCCCAAGAACACAATAGCCGAAGCTGTACAAATGCACTGTTACTCAAACAAAGCACAGAGAAGCTTTTGTGTGGAAACTAAAGGGCAAAGGGCATGAGGGGCAAGTCATGAAGGCAGTAGAAAGCACCTAAGTTGTCTGCACAGAGCCCAGCAGCCAGACACAGCCTGGACACCAGTCTGGAGCCCATAATCAGGTTTTCTAGCTGGGTACCATTCCCTTCTGGCCATTCTGTCACTGAGCCTCAGCAGGAAACAAAACACCAACCCCTTGCTTTTCCAGCTACAGAGAAAACCATAAAGCAGAGAAGTGCAGCAGACCCCGAAGGAGAGGGAGAGTACCAGCAATGCTTCCCTTACCTTCGATGCCCAGTCGGATCTTCTTGAGTCCTCTTTCCTTCAGAACCGATTTGGCCACGTCTCTATTTTCAATGTACTTGAAGAATCTGTACAACTTTGTGCTGTAAATAACTAAAAATACATTTTAATGAGTAAAAAATCCCAATGTTCATACATTAACTTCTAGCCTTAAAACACAAAAGTTTATCTTTCCCACTGTTTTGCTTTACTCCGGTATTTCTATTTTAGAAGGGGGGGAGGAACTCTAGAAAAAAACAGCTGAAGATACTGGGGAATGGGTTGGGTGCACATCTTGCAGGGAAGTACAGTCCATTTACAGGTGCTTAAACTCACCATCCACACAACTGTAATACTCCAAAAATAGTTACACTTTGTTTTTTCCTCAAAATAACCTCTAATTGTTCTCCCACAGTAAACATGACTCCTACCCATTTCTCCCCTCAAGCTCTTCCTGAAGTATTTTCTTCCCCTCACTGGCTGGCAATACCTTAATAATAAAAATTAGCTTCTCCTTTTAATTACATCTGAAGATAATAAGCAACATATGCTTCTGTGAAACAAAATATTAAGCAGAACTACCCAAACTAAGAGCTTTATTTCTGTACAACAACTTCAAATCAGCACATTCACTGCTACCTCTACCACAGCGTGGGTTTGTGGGAACAGTGAGGATAAACTTACTTTGTGAATATTCCTCTCCCATTTGGGGGGGATACTCTTCATCCCAGTCAACAACATCATCATCTGTCAGCACAACAATGTGGCACTCCCTCTCCCCACTTTGGGCACTGGCTACCATTAATGGGAGAATCATTTCTTCCAGGTAAAACTCAAATTGCTTGCGAGCACCATCATTTGACAATTCATGCATGAGTGCACCTAGAAGAAAATTTTAAGCACAGGCACATTTGAGAGCTTGGTAAAGAGATGAAGGCAGCAATAAGAAAGAGTAGATCTTGTTTATCTTGTATTATTACTGCAGACAGGTGTAAAGACACTTAGTCTATGAGCTTACGTAAGTTCAGACCTTGTCTGAATACTGACCAGCCTGTCCTGCAGATATTAACATAGTGTTGGGCAGATAGAGGAGTGACTTTGAGACCTCTTTGCATTTTACCACTGCTAAACATTTGATAATTGTGCAAGGCTGCTCTTGGTTTTCCTAAAAGAAACATCATTTAAGCCAGTTGCTGGGAGAGCAGAGCACACAACCCACGTTTCATAAGCAGCAGCTTAAAACCAAAGCTTCTCAATGTCCTCATGGCAGGAGCTGCTAAATCCCTGTAAGGACAGAGAGCTCGGGCATGTGGAGGGTGGGTGGCCCTGCTGGGGAAGGCACAGGTGTCCTGCACAGCATTCCCAGCAGGAATGCCACAGGCTGGCCCTGCACTGCACACACAGTGAGAGCACAGCAACCAGAGGCACAGGCCAAGGCTTGGGCTGTGCTCGGGAAGGAGCTGGAGAGAACAGCACGTGCTGGGAACCCTGGAGCAGCCCACTCCAGCAGCAAAGCAGTGGTACTGCCACCAGGGAGACAGCCTCATTCTCCTGCAAGCAAGGAGCTGAAAAAATTATCCTCCCTGTCCTCTGTGAAAAAAGGGACCACTGAATGTAACTGTATCTGTACTGGAAAGGCAATCATAGAGCTAAGTATTCCACAGGGGGACCACAGCACAGAATCAGATGCTGAAGTATCAGACATTATTTTTCTAAGAACATAAAGCCATTGGTTTTAGGGCTTTATTACATAAGAGATAAAAAGGGATGGATTTTACTCATGTAGTGCCAGCCATCTTCATCTTAATAAAGGACATGATTTAGAATTAACACACACGCAGTTAAGTCAATTTGTATAATTCAAATTATTTTAATAAACTCTGTACTTACTCAGATCTCTGCATTTTATAGTGCTATACTCGAAGGAGATACAGAGATAGTCACATGCTTCTCTCAGTTCAGGAATAGATATCCCATCAGGACAGCGTATCACCCCAGTCTTGTAGTAATCCTGCAGGATGCACCGAGTAAAAACACAATGCACAACATCCACCAACAGAAACACTTCATCATTTCATTCATGACACCTTCTCCACAGAGAAAGCCTCCAAAATGTAAGACAGCGACAAATGTTAAACTTTGTGAATCTTTCTGTCCTCAAATTTATCGGTTTTCAGAGCTGCATTCAGAGCAGTGAGTTCTGGTTAAAATTGTTATTTAAGTGACAACTATTAATACTGATAATTTTGCTGTCTTTTATCTATACTTCACTGAGCTCTTCCCATTGCAAGGCTGCTGACAAAGCAGTCCAGCAGCTCTCTATCTCCTTGTGTGGATATTAAATAGGGGGCCATTTCCATCTGAGACTGAAGTTTGCTTTACTCCTGTTAGCTGTGGGAAGTTCACCTCCAGTAGTCTGTTTCACCTAATTCAGCTCTACAAGGATGAAATATACCTGATTTTGGTGAACTAAATGCATAGGAAAAGCTGAACTGCTTGCTGGCAGCAGTAAGTTTTGGTTTCTTTCATGTGTACTTTCTCTCTCCCTGTCACATGTTCATGTCTAGGAAAAGGGGGTTCATAGCAAGCATTTTCCCCCTGTACTAAACAATATGAAGAGCAGTATCTATGCCATCCACAAAAGCTAGATATGCAAGCTGGGTTAAACCAGGAAGTTTTACTTCTTAATAGTGCTTGTCCTAACAGTATTTGCCCCTAAAAACTCACCAGAATAGCACGAAACACAGTGGAACCAATTCCTTCAGCAACTTCATACTCTCCTTTTTCATTGGGCCGTGTGAAGTTGTGTTCTCTGCCTGATCCAAACATCCTGCTCAAGAATGGAAAGTAATTTGGGTTAGAATTCCTTACTACAGTTTTCTTGTTTGTAAATAAGAAAAATAACATGCAAGAAATTGTACAAGACTGCAGGAGAAAAGCAGTGCATTCTGTTCAGTTGGAATTATGTTTTTCACTGCACAGTCTGACATCTTTTCTGACCACTCTTCAAGAAATAATATTTAGAAAAAGGCAGTCTAACAGGATACAGGCTTAAGGCAAATAATACATTATTATAGTTACTTTTACCTCCCAAGCTGTTCCTGCTTAGCATCCTGCAGACTGACATTGAGGGAAAGTGGGTTTATAAATAACCTGCGTGTTAGAGCAGTAATTCCATATCTTTATTAACCTAGTTTCCAATTAGCAGAAGATAAAATAAGCTTGTTCCTTGAACCAATCCCAAAGGGAGAATAACTCAGCAGCACACATGTACAAAAAAATCCAGTGCATCAGGCAGCACCACTTACTCTGAGGCTGGGCATGGAAAAGGAAACTATTTCATTGCTTTTTTTCAGCTGTTACACTTCCAGTCTATCTGGATATTTACATGTATGCATGTATTGTATTATATACAAGTGCTTTAAATCAATTACTTAATTCTGTTGATTCTTACTTCCATTTATTTCCTTTGACAGTTTAGACAGAGAAGCATTTCTTGCCTTCTCTGTGACTCACTCAACTTTTCACAAAATAGGGATCCAAGGTACTATTTATCCCACACTGCAGTGATTTAAACAGAGCAAAAATTGTTTAATCACATTTATTATCTGTCCTGTGGCAAAGAGATTTATATATGTGTATTTTAAATATGATTATAACCTTATGTGCTGAGAAATAGCTATATTTTAATGAAAAAGCCAAATCCAGAGTGACACATACAAACCATCCTTTTCTTTTTTGATGCAGGATTTTAAATGGTGCCCTCTGCATTTGGACAAGGCAAAACCAACCAGAATTTGAGCAAGTTAAGAACTGAATCTTTTCCCACCAAGCAAACATTAAATATGTTGCTCATTATTGTTCCTACAGAAAACATTACATGCATATTGAGGACTTGCATTCAAGTGTTGACCATTTTGAGCATTCAGCCTCTCTGCTGAGGGGCTCACGGCTGTTATACTGATTATTTGACATTTCAGAGATAAATGGGCTGAGCTTGAATATCGTCAGGGTAGGCTCACTAAGCAAAAGAATTGAAGATTTTCCCCCTTGCTGTTTTGTCTACACTCACTATCCCACTGTTTTATGAAGCACCTAGCCTCAAAAACGAGGAAGAATGAAGCAGACTGAACACAGAAGCAATGCCCAGGAAGACAGAAAGAAATGGGAACATCATGAAATGGTAATTTATTTATCAGCTGTCATCTCTAGGTAATACACATCTCTGGGCTTCCCTGCCAAAACCAGTGAACTTGCATTTGCTTCTTACTTAAAGACACTTTCAAACTGGTAATGTTAAACATTAGCAAGGTCAGCTGCAGCAATGAGTCCAGCAGCTATTTAAACAGTTTAAGTATCCATAAAGAATTTAGGGCTCTCTGTAACAGTTGGGGAATAAGAGAAAAAACCAAAACCAAAAAAGATACAAACCTGCCCAACATTGTGTTAGGTTGTGCAGTGAAGATGGAAGGATCTACAACAAATCTGGTGTTGTCCACGATGAGCGTTACTCGCTCAGAAGTTCTGACGTTCCGAGCTCCCTCTTTGCCATTCTCATACACAAACACCATTTCCCCACCAGCCTTGCAGCTGCCATCTGAGCTGGACTGGCTGCTGTTCCTGCTGCTGGTGCCCATGCTGACAACAGAACCATTGGGGGACGTCTTCTGGGGCCGGGGGCTGCTGGGCCGAGATGAACTGTGATCCTTCTCCCGATCTTTAGTGGCGACGAGGAGAAAGGAAGAAAAAACAGGAAATTAAATTAGAGACTTAGGTGAGTTCTGTATAGTTTGAGTCTTTCCAAGCACAAAACACATCAATTACAGAAGTTAAGTACAAAATATTTTGGTTAAATCTATTCTGGTTAAAGAAACCTTCAAAAATAACTGCCCATTTATGAGATTCTGAAGTTTGTATGACCTAGACATCAAACCCACCTCATCTTCCCCAGAAGTCTTTACAAAGAAAATTTACTGCTCTAGAACTGAAAAAGGAACTCAACACAATACAGAAGCTATTGCATCACAGTTGATGCTACATCTCAAAGAAACAAACTATGGTTGGTTAAAAAAATCCCTATTTCCTCTGTTTCCAAATACTGAGACCCTACACAGTAACGGGGAAGTATTCAGTCAATTATCTTCTAAAAATTAGATTGTTCTTGTACTTTGAGCTAAATAAGAGGAATGTAGAAATACACATGTAAGAATACATAATGCAGACTGGAAAAAAAAGTTACAGCCTATCAAAGAAGGGTATGCCCAGCCCAGGGCACATGCAAGAAATCTGTTGTGCCATCAATAAATAACACTTTTCATTGTATTCCTTTAACAAAATAGTACTGAAATTTAGAGAATTTTAATCCTGAAATGGCAGAGATCTGCACACACCAGAATGATACTGTCTTGTTGGTGAAGTGACATTCCTGATGCATGGAGTGAGCTGAGATTCTGCTCTTTCGTGGGATGAGTCACGAGATCTGTCACTCGACCTGCGCCTGTCCCTCGATCTCTCGTGTCCACCACTTGCACCATGGAGGCTCATTTTGGTGTAGTCTATTCCTTTAGCAACGCGGGATGAGGTGCTGGAAACAGAAATAGGTGACATGTTCAGCATTTCAAAATTTCAGAGACGTTACACATCCAAACTTTCAAGGCATTCACACTCCATGGACATGTTTCCAAGATTAGGATTATCCAGCTCCATTTTCTTTGTTGTACTCATGTTTGTATTTACAAACAATTACTTGGAACATTAATTACCTGTTTGCTGCTGTGTGATTTACAGGGACAGCACCTGATCAGCTGAGCCTGTGAAGATGCAGATTCACACAAATCTCTTCCAGAATGGGTAGGTCAAATAAAAATGAGCATTTATTTTGATTCTTACTGTTAAATTAAATGCTCTAATCAAATAATGAGATTAGAAGTTAGGCATCTTTTTTCCAATGCAACCTATTTTGGCAATACCTTCTCAGACCACAGGCTGACTTTACACTTTTCCTGCAACTTGCCCTTTGCAAAGGTAGTCAGTCTGAAAGGAGGGGATACATCAAGACACACCAGCCAAGAGTTTGCTTCTGAACATTCTGTTTTAAATTTTCACTTATTCTTAAAAAGAACAATAGTAAGCCACCACAACCCAGGCAGCAAACATTAACTATACTATCAAAGCCACGACCTACCAGACTATCAGTAACAAATAGGATGTTTGTTCCAAACCAGCAATTTAATGCAATAGTTGAAGATGTTTTAGACTGTGATTGTTACATTACTCAATTTAAGATATCAATTACATTTTGCAATTGTTAGTTTTGAGATCCACAACTTTCAGAAACTATCTAAAAATTAAAAATTAGCTTGCAACAGCTATTGCTGAATTTACCAAAAATCCTTATATCTTCTATTGATACTCTTTAAAAGAGACAAATTTGTGTCTGGACAGCACAGACATGTCTGTGTCCTTGCACCCCACCAGAATTCCTAAAGCAGTTCCTTTGCTGTTTACCTTTCAAGTGTGGGCATGACAACACTCCTAATTTATGGGTTTAACTGAAGAAATTGCCAAAGCCTCGGGTAGTGGATAACTCAGACAGACACCTGCACAGCTACAAGGTCTGACAGACAAAGCAGAGTCAGGATTTCCCAGAGGAACCTCAATGCTCCACTTGCTTGCTGCCTGCAGATCCCACAACTCCTACCAAGAGACCTGAAATCATGACTGCAGGAATGCTGCAGAGAACACAGAGAAGTAAGAGTGCTGGCCTAAGACAAGCACAACAAATATAAAAGCATTCACTGGACAAGCAGTTTGAGCAGCGTCCTCTTTTTAGGTTGCTCAGAAGTAAGGACAAAAAAAAAAAAAAAATCAAGGCTTTCCGTTAGCACAAGATGTTGCAGTTTCAGGTTTCAGTGATTGATAAGAACAGGAGCTTTACAGAGAACAAAAAGGCTGTGACAGATGAGTGTTTAGCACAAGGCAAGGAGTCAGAAATGTACCTCTCACTAAGGCACAGCAGCTTCTCCCCGCCTGAATGAGGGCAGGATCTCCTGTCGACAAGGCGCAAGTTTGGTGCAGAGGGAATCTGCTGCAATCCTGTTTCCTGCCAAGCTTAAAATATGCTTCAGTAAGAAATGCATCTTTAGGATGTGGAGTCAGCCAAAGGTCTATTGAATAAGGGAAAAGAACTGCAAGCCTTGCTTCTGGCTGAAAACACTCAGATTTACAGTCCAAGAATAATGATCCAAGTACTTCCATTAAAAGGAAATTTCCTGAGGACTTCCACTGCAGTTCTGAAGGTATTAAAATTTATAACATTTCAGCATGGCTAACATGTCTCCTTACTTGTTTTACCTCTCTACTGGAGAAAGATAAATTCTTTATTTTAAAAGTGAAATGTGCAAACATTTGCAAGAGAGATCTGCAAACCTCAAAAAAAAATCAACAATTTAGGAAAACCTTTGCACCTTTCCTTTGAGACAGATATATACATACATAATATAACCTTTTTATTAGATACAAAATATGCCCATAAATTATTAGAAACATGGATTACAGTCTCAAATTCAAGACCAAAGTCTAGCCCCAGTTTAAACATGACAATATTCATTACTACTACAGGTAAAGTTTCAAAAAATGGTGATTTCTTTTTTTTTAAGCAGCTCTATATGTTATCCATGCATTTATATTTGCACGCTATGGTACAATCAAGGGTGCCACAAAAGGGGGTGTGTATGTGTGGAGCACTCAAACACCTACATAGCAGTCTGGTGACAAAACATCTCTGCAAATCCCAATAAAGCCTCATGTGATCAGGCCTCTGTTGAAGCACAGCTTTGATCCTAGACCTGATAACATTTCCGACCATACTGTGAGAAAACAGAGTTTTGCAGGTGTCACATTTTATAGTATCAAAATGCATGACTCACTGTTTCTCAGGAACTAAAGAGCTCTATTTGCTTTAAATAAGGGAAACACGGTAGAAAATGAAACTGAACCACTGTAATGGGATGCAGGCTTATCACACATTTTGGCAGAGCAAACACGAATTCCCCTTTAACAGAGAAGGCAATTAAAATGTGATTCTTAATCCAGAGAAGCATCTAAAGCCATATTACCCTCCAAGCAGTGATTCAGCGTTCCCAGTGAAGCGGGGCAAACCCTAGTTAATAATCCCTTCCCAGGAGCTGATAAGAACAGGTGCTACAGGAAGCGGCACTGACTCAGCTGGCACCACGCCTCCTCCTGAGCCTGCCCCAAGGAAGGGCATGGCAGGNTTTGGTGCCAGCAAGCCTGGAGGAGAGGGGCAGGGCTCAGGGGTTATCCATCCTGCTCCTGCTGCCAGCCACAGCCATCCTGGCTGAGCCTGGGCCATCAGTTCAGCTCAGCACACCACACCAGGAGCCGCAGAGGCTGCCAGCTGGAGGAGGACACGATCCTTGAATAGTAATCAACTGCTTCTGAAACAGACAGATTAGTAAATAATTTCAAAGGGCTGTTCAAATTGCAGCTGGCCACAGCACTCATTTGCTTCCTTCTATGTTGTACTTTCCTCCTTTAATGTACAGATTAATGCTAACTGTGAGACCAATGCAACATCTATTAGCCACAAGAGGCAAGCCAAAATTGCAAGATTTTTGAGAATTCGAGCAGTTTGGCTTGAGAAAGCACTGGCTGAATCATGAATCTTCATTCATCTTAGTAACAGCCATCTAAAATCTCATCACTGTTGAGTCACAGTTCACAAAAAGCAGTTCTTTGATCTGCTGGATATGTACCCAACAAACTTAAAAGTTCCACGTGTTCAATAGCATGAGCACTCAGATCAATGCTACCCCTTAATACAATTTTGCTCTGCAGTGAACAAGAAAACTAACATGAGTTTAAATCTGAACAAAGAGAATACAGAGGCGGACCTTAGCATGTCAGAAGGGACAGGCATTGGGTTTACCCTGCCTGGGGTAAAGGGGGATACCTGACTAGGAAAGTTGTGTCCCTGAGCTGCTTTATTGTTACTCTGAAAAAGGAGTTCATTTGTGGCCAGTACATATGAAACAAGACCTGTGACATTTATTTTCCTGCAAAGAGGCTTTAGAAGAAGATGCAAGCATTCACAGAAAAAGAAAGACATCAGAACTACCAAGTAATTTTGATCTATTTGATAGAAGCACTTGGTCACGTCCTCTTTTCCCCCTCCAAAAATACCAGTGGGGCCAGGAGGTTGTTTCTGCAGGGAATGCACAAAGCCTTCACGGTACATCAGCAACGTAAGGGTAACTAAGTACAAAGCTGGCCCCAATGGCAAAGGCAAGACAAATTGGCATTCACTGGGGAGTTCCACAGCCCTGATGTTTGTGCTAGCTTCCTGCCAATCTACACCAGTGGACATGGGACTGACCATAGCAGAGCTGCCCCATTTGAAGAACAGGCCAACAGGAACTCCTGTGGGCCACAGAAGCACCGTGCCACCAGACACACCACCAGGACTCCTCCAACAGCAGTGAGACACTGCAAGTTCCAAGTGCCAGGAAGCCATGACTGCCACGCTGTAATCACCTGAAATCTCAACCACAGCACCCAGTGGAGCTGACACAGAGCCTTACTTCAAGCCTCCAAGAAAGAGATCTGAAGCTATAATGACCATCTCACCCTGAAAAGAAGCGTTTGCAAAGTCAGCTTTCAACTGATTCCTCAGCTGGTGACCACCAGCTGCACTCCTGGCTCAGGCTGTGGAAGCCATAAGGCACAGCACTAACCCATAAGCAGAATTTTCTCCTGTGTGCTGAGTGACACATTACATTTAATTTAAAAGCGTAAGAGAGGAAGAGAACAAAGAAAACACCCTCATCCCTTCGCATCCCTTCATTCACTAAAGCTGGAAAAAGCCCCATATATGTAAGCCCATCTAGTACCCAAAAGTTTATGAAAGGGAAGAACATCTTGCTTTATCAATTACTTTCCTACAGGGGAAGAAAAGAAACAACCCTCCCTGCCCCCAAATAAACAAGCCCAAATGAAAACAACCAACCTCATGAATATTCATGCATTTTGGCAATATTCACAGATTCAATACTCATTTTTCCCTGGCTCCAAAGGAATATTGGAACATGTGCACTTACACCCATTCAAGAACTTTAAGTCAGTCATAGAAATTATTTTCCCCCTCAGACAGGGATCAAGGAAGCTCTATCTTTGTAAGGCAATGAGGCATTTTCTTTAAAAGCAGTTGCCTCATGAAGAAAACCAAATAAGCTCAAGGTTTTATTTAAGCGAATCTATTTAATATGATGTGAAGGAGGGAAAAAAAGTACTGTCAAAGTGGCAACTTGTCATAATGGTAATGCTTCCTATTTTTGTAGTTAAAGGAAGAGCTGTTTTTAAAAAATGTACATGCTCTTCAATTTAATGATGCTTTGGAGTCATGTGTGGAAGGAGAGCTCAGTTTGTCTTTATACATAACAACAGATTGCTTTGAATATATTACTAATTATTAAAAGAAGTCATTAGACCGAATTAATTTTACTGCCAGAATAATTAGCATGTATTCCAACATAAAAACTCCACGTGCATTCTACTGAATACTGCCAATAAATATACTTGTTTTATAACACTAGCTCTTGTCTACACAGAATTATGGTGCTTAACCAATATACTTACTACTCCCAAACCCACCCTGAAACCTTAAATATATGAAAAGGACACAGCAGTGGAAAATTAACCAAGATTTTTACCCTTTTTTCCCCCATCTGTCTTCTAAAAGTTATATTAACTCTCCTTAAAATATAAACTTAGATCCACCCCTTGCTAGGGCGATCCCCATAATCAACACTTGTAGAATCAGGCTATAGAGCTTTATCTAGACACTAAGTTACAGCTGCCATGCTCCGAGGCTTTAGAAGAAATCCCTTCTGCTCATCCTGCCAGGACTTACACAACGACAGCGCTTATGCCCCTCTTCCTCCCCCTCAAGCCTTTTCTTTGTCAGCAGACATTTCAATTGACCTGTGCACACAAAGGACAGTACTTCTCCTTTTCCTCATTCTTCTCCCGAATAATGCCCACACGTTATTCCTGTTAACAAATACGCACCTTCCTCTCGTGTCTATCAGGGAGGAAACACAGAAGCACGGGAACAATTTCGGGATCAGGGCACAAAGGAATTCCGTTCCTTCCAAAAAGGCAGCTTTGAAAGCCAGATCAGCATCCTTTGGCATTACTTGTTAAGTTCGGCATATTTGGTATTTCCATCATTCCTTCAGCACTTCGCGGCACCGTCAGCGAGCCTTACTTTCCCCTGCATCACCCTGCCGTGCGGGACGAGCGAGCGCAGCTCCGCATGCCGCGGAGAGGCGCGGGCAGAGCGCGCTGGCTGCGAGCCGGGCTGGCGGGAGCCTGACTCAGCCATGCGTGCGGCACGGCTGACGTGTGACCCCGCAGCCATTGGGCCCCGCGCTGACGGGCGGGGAGGCAGAGCCGGGCGGCGGAGCCAGCCCCGGCTGCCGCAGCTATTTCGGTCCCGCGCAGCGCCGGGAAAAGGTGACCGCAACTTCCCCGGCACGGCTCTGCCTGTGTGCGCACTCAGCAGCCCCGACAGGCAAAGCCACGCGAGCTTCAGGGGACGGGCCGTTTGTTCCCGTAAAGTCTGCCCGGATTAACATTTAAAGGGAATTCACCTGAATTCATAAGCTGGTACAGCAAGAGCCTCTTGAGAACGAGGCAGCACAACCTCCGTTTCTTAACTACAAGCACCCCTTTTCCGGCAAGTTTAAGCGAGGGAAAGTGTACTACTCTTTGTAATAACTTAAACGTCATTACTGTATGTATATTATATTAATCAGTGCATTTACCGATCTGAAATCACCGTGCGTTTTCACATCAATAGGTCATCAGGGCGAGCCCACCAAGCACAAAAAGCAACAAAGCAAATTAATACGCGAGTCGGCAAAATTTTCTAAAGATTTTTTTGGCGGGAGGATAACTAGGCACTATGAGACAGCTTTATTTAAATGATTCTTTTTAGAATGTCTGCAGGCAGTTTTAAGGAGTCATAATACACTAGAGGAATAGCTTACAAGTCCTACAATAAATAACAACCAAGATGTCGTCGGGTGGAAATTAAAACATGATGCAAGTTGAAGAAATGAGGAGGATTGTTCAGCAAATGACTGCTGTAATAAAGAGGGAAGTCAGTTGGAAAAAACAAGAGACTTGTGATTAGAAAGGCAGGAGAACATCACCATTCCAGGCTGAAGAGTCAGTTCCTTACACATGGAAGGAAGATTTCTGCTCATACAATTTCAATTACCCGAACCACTGAATTTTCTCCTGGTTTTAGGGTTTTGTGATGGCTCACACAAGCATCCTTCCCACGCCCCAGGGGAAGAACAACCATCCGCCTTGTAAACCTTTTCTTTCCTTCAATATAAGCCAAGGGAGACATGGTTATAATAAGCTGCATGAAAAGCATGGTGGAAAAAACATCTCAGGCATTTTTTGCCTCTAACAGAACAGTCCCCCAGCAGCAAGAGAAAGTGCCCTGGTTCCCTAAATGGGGTCTCTTCTCCACAGCAGAATTAGGATGTGTTTTCTTTCCTCCTACATCAGATAGAAACAATGTGCCATGGATGGATTGGCTGCCAAATTCCACAAAACCACCCCTCAGGACAGGACACACACCATCAAAGTCATAGAGAGACACAGTCCAGAAGCCACACTTGACTTGGGGATCCATGTAAGGAAGCCCTCAGAAAGAATTCTCACTGCTTAATTTGGGGGCTGCCACAGGATCTTCCTTCAGCTCAAAGCAGAAACTCTGTCAACACTTTCCACCCTCAAAATTCTTTAATATTCACATAATTCTGGTCTTCAGTGGGTTCTCTCAACCATGAGTAATGTACTTCTTAGTAATGCAGTTCCATTTCAGGAAAGGATCTCATGAGTGGAGTGCTCAGTTGCCAAAGGGATTTCTTAAAGCAGCAAGGACTTAACCTTTAGGAGGGAACACATTCACACCTTCTGACTTCTACCAAGCTACCCAAACACAAGACCTTCCTAAAAGAACACTGGTTGCCTTTATTTATATACCGATTTCTGCTCCATTTTCAACTTGGATGTTAAATAAAAATCAAACTAAGAAACTCAGAGTAATATCATCCGCCTTAGAGCTGGAAAGGATCTGCATTTATTAAACAACAGCTTCAGAAGTTCAAATTCAAAAGAACTGGGACCAAACACAAACTCTATGTAGCCATTACAGTTTCCATTCTCAGAGATTAAAGGCACAAACAATGAAGAGGAAAGTTGTCCATAAAAAATTCTAGTTCTGAGCATAATCACTTCTAAAGTGCTTTGTGTCCTAAATAAGTGTGTCAAAGTCAACCACAAATAATATTTGATAACATTTGGGAAAGGCAATTTGGGTGCTGAAGAAGTTCAGGAGGATTTAGTGCTTAGTTTTGCCCTGGAAGTTGCTAAGTTTCCCCTCTCAGCAGTGACAATAAGCTGCCATTGCAGACATGAAGGATGTCAAAAAGGAAATAAAAACCCCAGTCCCCACAACTCTAAGATGACTCACTATACGTTGGGTACCTTACAAAAGATTAACAGACTGGTGTTTTTGAAAGTTATCACTGAGGGCAGCCCATTTTTCTGGATTCCAAGAGTAGCTCTCCCCAGCCCACCTCAGTTTCTCCTGAGGGCTTTCCATCCTGCTGCCTACAAAGCCCAGATGAGGAGATTTTGATCTGCCAGTGCCAGGCTGAAATTAGGAGCAGGCATGTTTGCAGTGAACTGAAAGCAGGTGATGCACAGGATGACCTGAGCCCATGGAAAATCAGGCATTATCTTCATGCCATACCTTGTACAGACCTGTGCCATGCTGCAAAATGTTCAACTCATCTACTTTACAAAATGCTGAGACACGTGGCACTTCCATTCACAACCCATGAATGCATCCTTCCAGCCAGCAAAAATAATCTGGGGGGGGGGAAATCCCAGCATTTAGCATCTGCACAATAATCTCAATATCTTCTCATCTACGGACAAGATTTAAAAAGCGACTGAAGATTTTCAAAGATCCAAGAGTCATGGCAACAGAATCAGAGTCACATTTTGTTCATAAATGCAGTACTGCAGGCAAGACTTTGCATCTAATAATATCTAAACAGAATGAACAAATAAGAAACTATCAAAAGGGACTAAAACAGAAGCAGATTTAGAAAATTAAATCCAGGACAAAACGAAAAGGCAAATTTAAGACACAAGTTTTTCACCACAACTCTAGAAAAAGCACTCAGTGCAAGAGAATTAGTCTTCCAACAACAACAAAAACCTCCAACACTATAGAGAAGTTACATGTGGGAAAATAATAACTGATGAAAAACCACCTAATAATGAAAATAGGAATTCAGAGGCCATTTATTTAAACCTTCACCACTGTTAATTCAACATATGGTTCCTGAACATTTTCTTCCATCTTACTCAGGTATTTAAATAAAAAGCATCTGCATGAATTTTCTGTAATAGCTAGACAAACAAGGCTGTTTGTATGATTATTTAGTCATCTTTAACACCATATAAATTCATCCTGACAGGCTCTGCAGATTTATACCAGGGATCATATGCATTATATTTTTAGTCCTTATTTTCCACATCTCTCCCTTCCGACTTTTCCATTCCATTGCCCATCTCAGAGCAAGTGAAAAACAGGAGAGAAAACAACAGTACAGCTTGGCAAGTTTATAAAACTGGACACTCACCAAACTAGAGAGGAGAGGATATAATGCTGACCTGTACGAGGATTCAATCCATTCCCCTTTGGACAGCTCTGCCCCATGTCCTCGGCCCCAAACAGACCCATGACCTTCCTTGCTGCCACGCAAGCCCCACACACAGGGCTGCTCACAGCCCTAGATTATGTTTTCTATGAGTCAAGAAAATTATCTAAGCTATTTTAAGAATGTTAAGGCTGGAGGATTAAACACTCCAAAGCACCAAGAAGTGACAAGCTAAGCATCTATCTCCTGTATTACTCCCTTGTTGAGATTATTTATCACAAAGCTCTTATTTCGCCATTATGTTTTTCAAACCAGAAGTATTCTCTTCTTGAGGATAACAAGGTGTATTTTGAGCAAGACAAACAAGACTGGAGTACTCAAACCTTGTAACATAGCAATTCTAGTTATATTATTACAACTTTTGCTTCTAAATCCATTTTTCCCCCCTCACACTGTATTTTTTACATAGACTTTTACTTGTCTGGAGGAAAAAGCATCAAGTCAGAAACTATAATAATATGTCTGTATTCAGCCACACAAAATCCAATTCTTTTGTTCAGGCTTTTGAATAAAGTACACCATTTTCCAATAATTAGATTCTCTGAAGTAATCAAGCATCTCAAAGGAATAAGGTAACAAAATATTTATCCTTATTTATCCCTTATTCTATTACAACCTCAAACTATTATTTAGATTCTCATTCTCAAAGATTTCCAAGAACACTTTATTTGGGGAAAAAAATTAAAATGATCAGATGTAGTAGCTTGAGTACTATATCCCTAGCATACACGTTAAGTTTCCCTTAAAATGCTGTTCAGCACTGGAAACAAAGTGTGTTTTGCCAGAAATGCATCCAATAGCTGCAATTATCTTTGAGGCATAGATTTCCTACCTTTTGATGTGTGACCCTTGAATTCAGATTGCATGAAATGATCAACAGCAGCTTTTCTGAAAAGCACAGGCCATGGACGTCCTTGAGTTAACTCCTGTCAGCATCCAATAATCTTTGCAGAAAGCTGCACAGCTTTTTATTGAAACATTTCCCCAAAATAGATAATCCACCCCAGACCACACATGGTCAGACATGTGTCCTGTTCCTCTGGGCTGGATTTACCCAGCTGCAGCTTCCAGCTACCACACTTTATTTCAAACTTGTCCACTGACTACAGCTCATCCCCATAATTTCTGTGACTGATCAAGAAGCTGTTGTTTAACCTTTGGGTTTTCCCTGTCTCAGAAGATACTCAGCAGCTTCTGTACCTTCAGGGAAGATGTTGATTAGAGGCAATTCTGAACTGCTGACGCCAGAGTTGCAGTAACTCCACTGCCCACCCAAGAGCCCTTCTGACCACATGATGTTGCTGGATACTTGTGCTCCCTGCTCTCCCTGCTGTGGCAGTGCCATGCCCTTGACAGGTGACAAACAAGACCGTGTCCTTGGCAGGAGACAAACCAGGCCCTTGTCCTTGGCTCCCTGCTGTTAAACCCTGAATTTGTCACACTGGGAGGACCCGGGTATTTGCCCGTGTCAGACCTCTCAGACCACAGCTGCTAACGAGCCCTTTTCAGTTCCTAACAGCCCCATCAGGGCTCCTCTGTCCTGTACCCGTTTTAGGTTCTATTCCTGGCCTGGGCTCAGCACTGCCCAGCCCTCACTCCCACACACAGCCCCGTCCTACCCACACTGGCACTGCCGAAATCCTAAACAGGGAGCAGCATCAGCCAGCCCCCAGACACCAGCACCTGAATAAAGCCATTAGCTGAACAAAGCTACGCCCCACAAACCCACCCTGCCCAGCAGCACCAGCCACCCTCGGCGGGTCGGCGTTAACCACTCCCTCATTCACAGCGCAGGCCTCTAATTACATGGGTCTCACTGTGAGCCTCTTAATTACTGCTGCATTCTTTTGTCCTGCCCTCTTGGATTTCTCACAATCATTCAAGAATTAATGGCAGGAAAATAACCCTCAGTGTTAACTGCCCACAGAATACTTTGGACAACACTTGAGTCTAGTTTATCTGCATCTATAAAACTAAAATGTGAAATGAGTTGCTGGTATTGAATATGCTCCTTAGCTCTTTTCCTATCATCTTGCCAGTAGGAAAGCTTGAATAACTAACAATTTTAGCTCGTTAACAGACATGTTTCAGTTATATTTAGCACTTCTAAAAGGGCAAAGTACTTGAAAGATACACACTTATTTGGATGCTTAAATATCTTTCCAGCAATATGTTTCTTCTCATGCATTTGCAAGGTGACTAACTGCTTTGCTTAGTTCATTTTTGAACACTGTGCGCTGGAAAAACACTAATTAATTTCACCATTTTGTCAAATCAAGAAGCATTTAAAAAAAACCCATTCTTACTGTGAGGATGCAGGCAAAAGCAACATATGACAAACAGCTTAACAAAGAAAGTGCTACAGAGAGTGATACTGGCATGCAAGCAACTGTTAGTTCTCACCATGGACAAGTTGCACATATTTTAGGGATGTAACTCGTAGCAAGCACCCCCAAAAAATTAATATACTTAATCACTCAACTGGTGTTTTCATATGCATACAAGGCATTTAGTGGTTTTTGGTTAGGCTTTTTTTCTTTTTTTTTTTTAAAAAAAGGACTAAAATGCAACCCATGGCAAAACAAACCTAAGCACAGATTAGGGAAGCTGACAAATCAAGTCAGAAAACACCTTTTTAAAATAATTGAGAAGCATTCCTGGTAAGAAGAATTACAACGTTTATGACAGGACTTGCCACAACCAGATACAGTAGCCTTTAGGATGGACTTTGAGTGTAGTTTTTGAGATGCAATAGATGGGACACAGCACCTACCTTGAATGTTTACAAAGTTTACGAGGTCTATTATGCAATTTCCGATCCCAATTCTCTGGATCACTGGAGTTACTGTCATAAGGATGAGGCCGTCCTGCCATTCCACTGCCAGCTTCCTCACACTACTGCTCTGAAAAGCACACATGCAGCACTCACAACCTACATTAAGAGAGCAGTGTTTACCTTTAAGTAATGCCACACAGGAAAAAAAAAAAGTCAGACATGCAGAATTTAGTGTTGTTAGGTTTTGATTTTTTAAATGCAGATTACAGAAAAGTAGGATACACTGAAGCAGAAATTGCATGACAATAATATTTTACACATTTTGCTGACAGCTGCACTAAAAAGAGTATTTCATTGTAAGAAATATAATTCTATAATGCTGGCAGGCAACTTCAATTTTGCAACAATTAAATTCACTGTGTCCAAACAGAAAAGTCACTGGTTATAAAACACAAGACAAACATACCATGATTTTCTTTCAAATGTACAAAATTAATTCAAAGGAGGATCCCAAGAGGAGAACATAGACCAACAGTTTTACAATTTGAGTGGCTGACCAAGAGGAAAACAGAATTAACGTTTATATCTGAGTCCTCACTCCAAAATGGAATCAACAGCAATCCTTAGAAACACTCAGAGTGGTCCAGTTTCACTGTGACTTTTGCAGAAAGGTCACAAGAGCTTAATAAAAACAGCTATAATAACTACCCTTCCTTAAGCGGGGTCTGATGTTATGTTCACCTCCCTTTAGAATTCTCTCACAGATCAAACCACCCTGTGACTGTCAGCAGAGACAGCCAATCTCCAAAGACCGCTGCTCCATCATACCTCTAAGTGACACTCGTGGCAACAGAGTTGGATAATTCAGAGCGACCTGGTTACAAGAACGATAAAGCAGCCACAAGTGATCAGCTGATGACTGCACAACATCTGGAAAAAAATTGAATTACAGATAGATAAACCTTCCAAACAACGGGAAGTCTACTATGTTTCTTTACAATTTCAAGCTACATATTATAGAAACAGTGTTTCTCTACCTCACCCCACCCTTAGTAGACTTGTATTACATTCAATGAAACATCCCAGGTGGAAGTAAGTCCCAAAGCAATTGTGCCCTCTTTAAAACAAAGTTACTTCTCAAATAAACTGTACTTTACAGTCATGGAAAATGGAATAGCTGTTCTGGCAAATTTAGATTCTCCTAGCTAAATTTAGACCCAAAAGTTTTTATTACAGGGGAAGAAGAGAACGAGCCTCTTAAAAACGTTGGTTGCATCCAAGTTTTGCTTTCGTGTTCGGTTTTACCCAAGCAAACAGGTTTAATACAAAATATACAGTCTCCACCACAGGGTTGAGTCTTTTTCCTGTTACAGTTTCTATAATTATATGCACTTTGATTGGAAGACTCCTAAGCTCAGGTGTGTCCATACAGAGTCAGGAAAAGGAAAAAACATTTTATTTAAAAGTACAGGAAATCTCAGCTTTCTCGTTTAAAAAAAAGCAAGCCTTGATAAGCATTTCATTGTGTATTACCTGGAAAGTCAGGTTAGCAAAGCACAGTCAGTGTGTGAGGATATTACACAGAGAAGGTTGTAGGATCTACACACATTTATCAGGAGAAACAAGGAGAAACCTACAACCTGTGTCAGAACAGAAAAAATATTATTAAGGACACAAGTGGAAAGAAGACTGGTTTCTAAATCCAGGAGCAGTCCTTCCCAGCTGAGGTGCAATACCTCGCACACAAGCAATACAAGGATAAAGACATTTTGTACCCTGAGTTGAAACAAACTGTGTTCACCAGATTGAGCCTCTCCAGCCAGCTACACAGTGAGCCTTGCTAATCATGGCAACAGCAGCGTGTGGAACACAGAGCCAGGAGCAGCAATGTCCCAGGGACACCACAGCTCCCACCCCACAGGGACACCATCACCCAGCTCCAAACCTGCTGGGCCCTGCTTCCATTCCAGCCTCTGCCAAAGCACCACAGCAGCTCAGGGCTCGTGGAGCACCACACGTTTCTTGACAAGCTGTTGTTTCTTTGCACGAACCCTCTCTTCCCTTTAAAACCATCTAAGAGATTTATAGACACCTCACCCTCTCAGGTACACACCAAAGCAGGTGCCTTAGGACACAGAGGCACCCAACACCCAGTTCTGATTCTTTGCATAGAGGTCCATATTTGAATTTAGCTTTTGTACTCAAAAGATGTGCAGAAGCAGCTGTTTTTATGAGAACTGCAGCTGCAAGGCCAATTTAAAGCCACTTCCTTGCATTGTCTCACACTCTCTGCCTTCTCCCCATCTTTCCTATACTGAAAATTCAACAGGAAGATGCAGGTCCATACACACAACAAGGAAAAAGCCTGTTCAGAGCAGGATCAGCTCCTCCACGTGCTTTGCTCTGCAGCTCCATGCTTAAGCCCTTACAAACACTAGATGCCACAGGACAGAAACAAACAGATGGAAGCGCTTCCCATGAACAACAGCATTCCCTTCTCCCAGCTCACAGCACACGGGGAATCCCAGCAGTGTCACTGATGAAGTGCCAGGCTGGCACCTAACTCAGAACTAGGTCACAGCTATGAAAAGAAGGGAAACAATCCCAAGTGTCCAAAGCTACATCTTGTGAAACTTCTTGGTTAGTTCCAAGCATATCACAGCATGAACAGTCTTCCCTCCATCCTCCACTCCTCAGGATCTCAACAATCAACACTTCTTTAAAAAACAATTTGCTGTAATGCAGCCAATTTCTTCTCCTTGACCACTGCTGGTAGCGCTTTTGTGCAGACTACAAACAACTGTACTTCTCAATTTTAAGTTTTAACAAACCTTTAAGTCTATAAGTAAGGAACCCTTTTGTTTGGCTCTGTTGAAAATAGTTTCTTTTCTCAATTAGAAAATGCTGTATAAACTCTGTGAAGTAACTAACCAGTCATCCCAATTAATTTTTAAACACTTCTGCAAACCCACTTTTTCCTGCAGCATAAAAGAATGTTTCAGCTGTGGTTTATTTTTTGGTGGGTTTTTGGGGTTTTTTTGGTTTCGTGGTTTTTGGGTTTTTTTTGGCATGGATTCACACTGCAGGCAATAAACAAAGCAGGTTTGGAGGAACACTCTGACCTCGTGTACAAGAGAAAAACAAAAACAAAAAAAAACCCTGCAAGAGTACCTGTCCCCAAATACTATTCTAAGCCTGCCATGAAAACAAGGAACCACATCTGAAATGCTGGTGAAGGTGAAAAGGCACTGGGAGCACATGAAATAAAGAATCAAATCCAAATACCCTCAGCAGATCACACAGCACTGGCATATTGGCCAGAGTGGTTGACATTCTCATTAGCTAATGAGCAACTCTCCAGGTGTAAGGAATGATTTCATACCCTTCTACAGAAAGCAAATACTCCAGAGAATCATCACGGGGAATAACAGGAAATCAGGAAGAAGACTTTAATTTCCAAAGCTTTCAGCACAGCTAGAACACTTCAGATTTGCTAACATCAACTTGAAGCCAGAATCATCACTAATTTATGAAAGTTGTAGGCTACTGAAGTACAAGGCAATTGAAGCACCCAGTGGGTTTGAGAAGTTAAAAGTCAATGTGGTAGAGCTACCCCAAGCATTGCAAAAATACAGTAATTAATGTGTTTACAACACTACTTACAGAACTCATGAAAGGATGTATCATCCACCAATTTGTGATAGATGTTGAACAGATTATTTTAAATAATACTTAAAGGATATTCAGTTCTGTGCCATGACGAAATAGAATGCACAAAGGCTGCCAAGCAGATCAAGCAAGATTCAGACAACATCAGGTGCTGGACAGAAGTGGACATGCACTTTTGTGAAATGCAGGACTTGCAGTTTTCAAGGCACTGCAGGCCAGCAGGGGGGTAGAAAATGCTCTGTGGAAACCTTTCAGGAAAGAAGTAAAGCTAATCAAAACCAACATCAACATATTTCCAGCCAGCCAGTCACACTGTAATTGCTGAGAATACCTGTAGGCTGCAAAAATCTGGAGTCTTACTAAAAAAGATGATCACAATACCCTGCAATTTTGAGGCAGAGGGCCAAGATGTCTTCTGGCCACCAGTTCATCAGGTAGAACAAAGATCTGATGGCTCCTGCTGTCAGTACTGAGGATGACATTCAAATAACTAACACGTAATACTTCAGGCATCTACTCAGCTCTGAGCTTTGGTCAGAAGCATTTCCAAAAGCAGGACAGGTTTCAGAGGTTGCTCTGCTCTAACCTGCTCCCTCAGTGAAGTACACTGGAAAGGTGAACCAGGATAACTGGGAAGCTCAACACACAAGTCACCAGCAAGGACAAAACCTGGCATTAGTTGTGACAAACTCCAAGACTCAGATTAAATATTCAGACTTTCTGCAAGGGGTGACAATCTGCTGTTCACTGCTTCAAGCCATCAAAGCACAAAGGCAGCAACAACAAAAAGGAACTTCCAAGTCAGATTTACTGGGAATGCAAGCACAGTGACATTACATCCTAATTAAGAAATACAGTTCAAAGGACACATGCTCATAATGCAAACACCACATACCATGGAAATCCATACCTGTCAAGTGAGTTTCTTGCAAACTAGTGCAGACATCAGTCACAATTCAGCCATATAAAATAGCTTTATAAATTATCATCACTGAAATATTATCAAACTGACACTGATTAAAGCACAGCTCAGAGACATCCTTTGCAATACAGGCTCAACATTAACATAGCAGGTCAGAATTAAAGCTCCTCTTAATGAGCAAGTGGGGGGAAAAAAAGGAAAAAAACCCCTCAGCTGTCCCAGGAAGCTGATGGTATTCCCATCTCCAGCAGCATAAACAACAGATACCTAGTGGCTGGCCTGCAAGCTTTAACTTTGTAATTCCTAAAGGGAACATGACGATAAAAGAGCCACTTAACACTGGAAGCCGAAAAAGCAAGCAGCAGATGACTCCCAGCTCCCCCTCTGTATTAGGGCTCATTGTGTGAAACCTGCCCAGCCCAGTGCATGGAGCAACTTCTCCCCCAAAAGCACAATCGTGGCTCTGAGGGCAGGAAAAGGGAGCAGAACCCAGCTCCTTGCCATGCCACTGGCCCCAGCCCTGGTGGCCCTCCAAGGCACGGAGAGCAGGCAGGCACAGGGCTCCATCACACCAGGGATGAGATGAGGAGCAGCAACCACATTTCCTGAAGGAACAGGCAAGGTCTGTACCCATGGCTGTACCCAGCAGTGACAACACATCTCAGTGAGCAAGAAAATTCACACACACAGTTTTTCACACCTGAAATGAAGTCTCAATTAGCTTTTATACCTATTTTAAAGAGATACACACTTTCATTGATAAGCAACAGCACCAGGCCAAGAATTAAGCAATGTTGCTGAAGGAAAGCTGTGCTGAAAGGAACTGGCACAGAATGAGGTTCTGATTTTTGTATATGAATACAGGACAAAGCAGCCACAGCCTGAAGCACACAAGCAGCAAAAACACACAGTTTATAACGAAGTGACAGAAAACCCAACAGTGATGACATCTGTTACTAATTTAACACACAATGTCATCCACACATCAGCTGTTCACCATTTTCAAATGCAATTGTGCCTAAAAGGAAAAGTGGGCTTCAAGAAGGAATTTAGTGTGGGATGTGAAAGCTGCTTTAGAGCTTGTTGTCTTTCTTAACCCCCGGGTTCCCTGGCATTAACACACAAACACAAACGTGCTGAAAACACTTCCCCGTGCAGCCTCAAACAGCACCATCTGCACAGGGGGCAACGATGAGCACAGGCAGGATGCAGGATGAGGGTTGGAGACAGAAATGGTACAAATCCAGGGGTAATAATCAAAGGCTTTGGGCAATCTGGGGCTTAATATGAAAAGAAAACAAAATCTCTGTGATGTTTTGCAAAAGACTCGGTCCAAGAAACAGAGACCTTCCAAACACAGTGCAACTACAGGGCAATGGATAAAAAAAAGGGGAAAAAAATCATCCAGTTCCTTTTGACTGTACTTGTGTTCAAGCTATAGGAATTCCAGGTATCCAACACCAGATGTGTTTTAGCTCAGAAAAAAAGATAACAAGTGTGCACCACCAGGTTATGAACTCTGAATAGTGTGAGGTTGATAATTTGAATTGTTTCTCTGTGACACTGGATTTCTCTGGCAAATACAGGAAGGAAGGAGAGCATCTTCCAGGGAAAGGATCAACAAAGCTGAAGCAACAACAGAGCTACGAACTCTTTAAATTAATCAGTGAACGTGACTCGTGAAGAATATAGGCAAACAGAAGTAAGGAGAACAATGTCAACAGTCAAAAGGCTACTGCAAAACCAGATTTTAAGCATGTATTCAAATTTGTAAGAGGCAGGCAACAAGAAAGAACAAAAAGATACAATGTTCAATCACTCCTTTGGACAAAGAAGCCAGACAGGAACAAACCTGGGAGAGGTCTGTGGTGGAGCTTGATCCAAATTCTGAAAGAAAAGGGTTCTAAAGTGACACACTGGATGGGATCACAGATAAAGAGGAAAAGGATGCACACACACAAAAGTGAACATAAAGAAAAAAATCTAAGGACAGACAACTGCAACAAGTAACTGTACTATGACAGACATATCATATAAACAGCTGATCTTTTCTGCAAATAAAACATGGTTACATAGAAAAAAAATTTATAAAGATACTGAACTCACTATGAAATCGTTTGAGTGGGTAAATGACTGCTCAGGAATTACATGACGGCTGTCAGGCAGTCCTGAGCAACACCACTGTCTCTGTACAGGCCTCACAGCGACTGCAGGTGCTACCAACAAACAATACAAGACGAAAAGCAGGAATTTAAGCCGTGCCCAGCCTGCCCATGACACGGAGCTGCCGGGGCACGGCGGCAGGCGCAGGTGGATCTGTCTGCGGGGCTTTGTGGCTGCGAATACCGCAGCAGGCGGCCGCCGGCAGCAGTCGGGGAGCTCCCGGAGCCTCCTCCTCANGGCAGCGCCCGTATCTCGCGAGATTTACGGGGCGGGGCGGGGCGCGCGCGGGACGCCGTTGCCAGGGAGCGGCCCGGGGCTCCATGGGGGGCTGCGGGAGCGCCGGGGGTGCGAAACGTGCAGCCTGTGAATAAAAACCCAGCGGCTAAATACCGCGGCGGAGGAAATAAATCAATAAAACTGAAGTCGCGTAGAAAAGATAAATCCCCCGCGCAACCCTCCGCCGAGAGTGGGGGCGGCCGCTCTGAGGGGCCGGGGCGGTGCTGGAGAGCGAGCGCCGCCCGACGGCCATGGGGAACGGCGGGGCGGGAGAGCCGGGATCTCCCCCGAGGAGCCGGGAACTCCCCTCAAGAGCTGGGATCTCCCTTGCGGAGCCGGGCTCCCCCTGTGGAGCCGGCATCTCCCCTCAAGAGCAGCACTGAGGGGATGATAGCGGGCCAGCTGCCGTATAGTACAGTTTATATCTAGGTGAGCTGACGTCTCTGATATCTCAACCTCCATCCTAAAACTGATTCCTGATTTAAATTACAGCTCTCTGTTTGTACAGCCCTATAGGAAATATAGAGTCNAGCCTGCCCATGACACGGAGCTGCCGGGGCACGGCGGCAGGCGCAGGTGGATCTGTCTGCGGGGCTTTGTGGCTGCGAATACCGCAGCAGGCGGCCGCCGGCAGCAGTCGGGGAGCTCCCGGAGCCTCCTCCTCAGGGGACATTCCCAACCCACCTGGACGCGCCCCGGTGCCACCCGCTCCGCGCGACCCTGCCGCCGCACGGGGCTCCCGCCGGGGGGTCTCCGGGGATCCCTTCCAAACCTAAAGGCTCTGTAGCAGGGGAACCGGCCCAGCCGGCGGGGGCCCCGGGATGGCGGCTGGAGGGAGGCCGGGGNTGCAGCCTGTGAATAAAAACCCAGCGGCTAAATACCGCGGCGGAGGAAATAAATCAATAAAACTGAAGTCGCGTAGAAAAGATAAATCCCCCGCGCAACCCTCCGCCGAGAGTGGGGGCGGCCGCTCTGAGGGGCCGGGGCGGTGCTGGAGAGCGAGCGCCGCCCGACG
This sequence comes from Hylia prasina, assembly GCA_013397195.1. Classification (NCBI taxonomy): domain Eukaryota; kingdom Metazoa; phylum Chordata; class Aves; order Passeriformes; family Sylviidae; genus Hylia; species Hylia prasina. The sequence continues at coordinate 105,000 of VYXD01007100.1, read as the reverse complement.
GCCATGGGGAACGGCGGGGCGGGAGAGCCGGGATCTCCCCCGAGGAGCCGGGAACTCCCCTCAAGAGCTGGGATCTCCCTTGCGGAGCCGGGCTCCCCCTGTGGAGCCGGCATCTCCCCTCAAGAGCAGCACTGAGGGGATGATAGCGGGCCAGCTGCCGTATAGTACAGTTTATATCTAGGTGAGCTGACGTCTCTGATATCTCAACCTTCATCCTAAAACTGATTCCTGATTTAAATTACAGCTCTCTGTTTGTACAGCCCTATAGGAAATATAGAGTCTGTGTAGTCTGCAGTCTGTTTAGGAATACAATTAGTACACGTGGCTGTCATTTCCATAATCCCCCAGCAGAACTCTCCTGTCCCGCAGTTTAGGCACCCTCGGTGTACTGAAGTGTCACAGGTGGCACGAAGCCCTTCCCGCTCCTCAGGAACAGAGGAGGGAGAATAACCCAGTACTGAGCCCCAGATAGATTCAGATCTAAAGAAAACACTTGTCTTTTTTTCTAAAATATTCTCTGATGCATCATTATTAAATACAAGCAGGGTTTGATCCGTACCCGGTGAAAGGACTTTAGAACTCCTTAAGCACATGGGGACAGCAGGAGAAGAGGGGGCAAGAGAGCAAGGACTTGTGCCTTTGCTATATCTAAATGCCCCATAAAGGATGGCAGCTTTGCTGCAACAGACAGACAACCGTGAATCTGTTAAATGAATTCTCTTTTCCATCATTTAACAATGGCCAGAGAGACAAACCACACAGTTCTAGAAAGCCAGCAGCAGAACAATGAGGGGCAAGCAGCTGGCACAAAAACTGTCAGAATGTGCAAACAAGGTGAGGAGTCATCCAGTGGTGAACTGAGCAACCCCAAACAGGAGCATTTACAGCAGGCGAGGTCAGCAGCAGCTTAGAAAGCCAAATCAAATGGCCAGCAGGAGGTTTTACCTACAAATCTCACAATCTGTCTTGTTTCTGTTCTACTTATTGTGATTTTGGCTTTGTTAAAATTTCACAAGCTTGTTGGGTTTTTTTTTTCCATGTGCTACTGTTTAGCTTCCCCTGAGGATCGATATTGATACTGATGCTTTTTGTTTCAATGAGTCACCAGTGAGAGACACGATTGATTTCCACTGTGAATTCTATAAAAAACAGGTGTGTACAGTCAATATGCATCTGCACAGGATAGGCCTTCAAGGACACAGGTCCTGGAAAAAAGCCCTTTGTCACATTATAAAGCAAGGTGATCCTTCCCCTCTCCTCCACCCTAGTGAGGCCACATCTGGACTGGTTATTTGATATACCTTTATGGTACCTCTTTTTTTTTCCTTTTCTGACTGCTGTTGTTACAATTTATTATTATGAGATTTATTAACATATAGAAGCGTTTCAGTGTCCCTGTAATTTCTCACCATCCTCTTTCTTGTCCCCTCAATCTACGAAAGAGAGATGAGCAAAACAGCAAGTTTGTCCAAGTGAAGATGAATCCTTGCATTTTTTGGCATTAAAATGTTTTTGATAACATCCTCTGCCCCATGCTGAGCTTTTTGCTGTTTTAACTGCTGCTACACTGATCAGAGGTTTAAACTGAAAAGCCATAACACATCTACTTTCTAGATAATTAGTAAGTAATTATATTAATATTACATCTTATTTTTAATGGGCATTACTTAGCACTAATTAATCTGTCACTGTGCTGTCTTTAGTCCTGAAAAGTCATACTGTAAGTGTACAGAAAGTTTAAATATTTGTATAATTATCATTCATCTATTGGAGAGCTGAAGATTAGGAGGAATTGTTGTTTGGAGAATAGAATTTTTTGTTTAGATCAAAAGGAAACAGTTTATGATTTTGGCACTTGAAGATTATACAGCTTTTGTGTGTGTCATTATTATCAGGGGACATAAATAGATTTGTGCTTGGTAATCACCTTTTGTTTAGGCACCGCTGCGATTTTGTGTGCAGAAAGAATGAAAGGAAAAATAAAAATTGCCCTCATCATTACTTTTGTGCTTATTTTGCTGTGATAAAATTAAATGGCCTAATAGTCTCACCCTAAATGCTAAATTATATCCAAACAGTCACAGGCCAGTCAGTTCTTATGCTTTAAAATAATGTCCAAGAGCTTTTGGTCCACTTTATTTGGTAATATATAAGTGAGACATAGGTACAAAAATGCAGTTTTATTTATTGAAGTTAGCACAGATGCCTGATTAAAGCATAAATAGAAAGTGCTCCTTAAGGCCTTGTTCCTACAACCAGAACCCTTGTGTCATCTGCTCCCAGCATCAGGGCCTCTGCACTGCTGCAAGGATGGCCGAGAGGATGGGCTGCAGGTCTCCAGTTACAAACACCCCTCTAGCCCTCAGCAGGTTGCATTTATATTTGTAGGGAGTTAGGAGGGGTTTCTGAGGCTCCCCAAGGTGTGCCAGACATCAAACAAACAAATCAGAGCCAGCGTGGGAACATCCATGCAGCCACTTGGGCTTAGAGCAATTCATGTGGGTTTGAGTCCTGCCAGTGGCAAATTTGGAGGCACCCACCAGTATTCCTGATGGGAAAACCTTCTTATTCATCAGAAATGACTGAGGCTCCTGAGCACATATGTGCATAGACCATGCAAAGTCATTTTGCATTTGTTACTTTTTAAAATTATTGCCACAATTGATTTTTCCCTATGCAGTTCTTTCTGAGTCTTGCTTGGAGTTTGAATGTATTCCAGCTAATGGTTCCTCTCCCAGGCTGATTTCTGCATGGTAATGGTTCTCATTCTGGAGGTCTGGAAAACTGAGATCCCAATTCTACAATAAACTGCGTATGGAAATGAGTAATTTTATTCATAAGAGCCACTGGTCTCACCAAAAAAATTACACATGAGGCCTAGCTCAATAGACAGAAGTTCAGAGACAGCTTACAGAGAAAATGAGGGACAAAAAGTATACATTGCAAGATACTTTTTTTTTTTTTCAGTTGTTATTGTCTGGTGTAAAATCATTTCCCAGTCCTATAGTTAGGGCCATGCTTACATATGTGCTACCATCTCTGCTCCCACTGTTTCTGCTGCTAATTAGAGGGTTTCATCTTGTGGAGGAGGGGAAGGTAATCAAACCTTCCTTTCATTTCTGTATTTTGCAAAGTTTTTCACAATTTGTTTTAATTTTATCCCCTTGTACTTTAATCTTAAGCTTTGCCTTCCTACCCTATTTCTTTTCTGTTTGCACTCTTTAATCCTAAGTTATTATCTTGCAGCTTTCGCTATGTAATTAACGTTCATCTGATTTTAGGCCGCCTTTTGAAAATAGATGTGGGTTTAATTTATGTATTTCCATTAGTACAAAGTTAAACAAAGTTTAACCCTAGGCTTTATTCTGGAGACAGGCTCCCCTGCATTGATTTCTTGCTGGTTAACAGTACAAGCAGGCATAGTGATTACATACAAATAGTGCCCATGTAAGAGCTGTAGAAATGGCCTTAAATGCTTTTCCAGCTTTCTTACTGGTTTGGGTTTCTTTTTCCTTTTATAAGCAGGGAGTTTATAAGCTACATTAGTCAAAAGGTACCCAGCAGTGGTCCTGGGTAGACTGTGAATACATTTTATTCTTTGGTTGTGAAATATCTCACTCAGTGGGGCTGCAACCTTGAACAGAGCCTTTAATCCTTACTGCAGCTGGAATAAATACGAAAGAAATGCCCTACTTGATCAACGCTACACAGACACGTGCTCACGTGGACGGACACAACGCTCTGGCCGCTCTCACTATGGCTTTGTTTTAAAGAGCACATCCATGTAAGCCTTGTCCAGATCCACGGATTTCTTCTGCGCCGCCGCCCGCGGGTGCTCCGGGAGCAGCCTCCGGCCCAGCACCACGTCGTCCTTGCTCCGAGGCCTCTGGGCGCGGGCGCCCTCCAGGGCGCTGTGCACGTCCTGCAGCTTCATCTGCAGCCAGTCCTGCCGCTCCACCGTGTGCCGGTGCTCGCCCAGGTTGTGCATCAGCTGCATCTCGCTCACTGACCTCCTCCTGCAGCAAAGGAAAGCAGAGAAAGGGGGCCGTGGGGGCCATTCTTGGGCTCCAGAACTTGGCTCGAAGGTCCAGATTTGGGAAGTTTTGTGAGGAATCGCAATGCAGAGCTGTAGAAGCTGCCTCGCTGATTTGTAAGGCATAGAATGACATTTGGAGGAGAGGGAGGGTGGGTGGTGATTTGGTAATGGATATTGGTTATATCAGTGAGAAGGCATCAAAGGCAGGAAGTAGTTCAGTTTTGTGACAATATTGTCCCTGTAATTTAGTTCAGCTGTTGTAGTGGAGCTTAGGGCTTATACAATATTAGGTAAGTGATCAATGAAACTATGGCATTTATTCAGTGGTAGTTTTCTGTGACCCCCAGAGCTAAGGAAGCATGATTCCCTGTGGATTTGTGTCTCAGCTGGTGGATGTCAGTGTCCAAATGTGAGTTACAGATAGATTCTCACAGTACAAAAAATGGGCACAAGACATGGAGCTTGTCCCATTTGAATAGTAACAGAAGATTTATACATTTCTTCTCCCTCTACTCAGCTGCCTATTTTCAAAAAACATGTGAGAATTCAGTGTCTGGGATCTCTATAGCTGTTTCTAAAGGACAGAGTTTGGCCAAAGGGTTCAAAAGCAGAGACAGAGCTCACACATGCACAGACAAACCACCACATTCTCAGGAGCAGCAAAAGCCATCCAGTGTGAGATAATGTACTTACACCATTGGTCTTCCATCAGAAGTTGCAAAAAAGTACATGGCGCATAAAATGATTGCAGCCTGGGCCAGGTTTCTTATAGAAGTCATTTTGTCTACAAAGGTAGAAATGAAAACACGAAAAGTCTGTAACTCAAGTTATTTCTGTTCTTTCCAAACAAATTTAAATTAGAAAAAAATGTTGAAAAACATCAGACTAGAGTTTTTGAAAAATATTTTTTTGTGAAACAGGTTAGAGCAAGAAATGCAAATGAAGCATTTATCTCTAATACTAATTTTGTGAGCAACTTATTGTTACTTCCTGGGCAACTCCATGAATTTTGGCCAGCTTTAGCTGCCTTGCACCATCATCATCATCATCATCATCATCATCTAGGTACCTATCTCTTGCATAATTGGGTGAAAAGCATCATGCTCTTCCAATATCATAATTATTGTCATCACCATCATCATTATGACTTTGTAGCCTTCAAGTCCAGTGGAATACTTGTGCATAGCTATTCAAATGAAAAATTTTATAGAATAAAACTTTCTCTATTTCTCCATTTCTTTTGCATATTCTTTAGAATGAAGAGGCTGACACTTTCCCTGACAATTTTGCATAGAGACATAACTCTGCTCAGTTATGCCAGTCCTTGTTGAGTTACAGAAGATAAATCAGAATTAAGCCCCTAATTTTTCAGGGATAATTCTGCATTTCCTGTATGAATACCCCTCTGATTTTTACATCATCATCAGAACTGCCATTTGGAATATATTTAGAAAATATTTAGCACTGATGATGCTGCACCAGGCAGAAATGACACAGTTTCAGTATCAGTTTCTAGTCTGGATTTCCAGCATTGGCTGGCAGAAAAGGCATCTTTTTTGTTACCACTTAAGAAATTTGATACAGAAGAACTGAAACCTAAGAGATATAAAATTCCACAATGCCATTTTTTGCAATAGTTTCTGCAGCTTTGCTGTAGGTCAGAAAAACATTTATAACAGTCTCTTACACGACAGTATCAATGAATGAGGTCCTGGCACTCCATCTAACCCAGGATTATAAATTCAGGACTTGAATTCACTTTGAGATATTGCGCATTCATTGTCTCTGACTTTTTCATTTCACAGATTTACTTCAGATAACAGAACAGTTTGATCTTACTAATATTCACTCTTTTTTAAGATGGTCTGAAAAGAAACTAACACAAAAATGGGTAAAGAATCAATGGTAAAATATTCTAATAAGTCTTCCAGAGAATTTGGAAAAAAGTATAGTATACTTACCAGTTAGAATGTTAAAGAAATTTCTGGCTTGGGTATGTCAGCAGATGACTGTCTCTTGATGTCAAGTATATTTAAAGACCACTGAATTGGTTTAGTGGACCCCTTAAATGTAACTTTAAAATAGAGCTTCTAAGTAACTTGGAAGCCCTTTTATTGTCTCAGTTGATGTCACTGTCACACACACCCTCCTGACCCTCATGTACCCACCCTCAGATGCTTTCGTTGATTTGACATTTCATTTACAGGGTAAAGCGGCCTCAACAGAAAGAAAGTCCTGGGAAGCTGTGAGGAAGTTTGACTTTGAAATTCAGAATTGTGCCCAAGATAATGTGAGCTCTGAAGCTGCTGGAAGGATTTGCAAAGAAAACCTTGAGTTGTTAAATGCAGCCAGGTAAAACTTAAATGAAACATTAAGGTTAGTGATCTACAAGTGAAAGATTGCAACTAAATATTTTCACAAAATACTGAAAAGATAATACTTATAATACTTGTGGGAAATAAGAATAGTCACCTCAGGTCACATACAAAGTTTTTTGTGAAAGAATATACTGGAAAGGAGCAGAAGCCCCAAGAATGATACAGGATCAAGTTTTTAATGAGAAGCTGGTGCCACTGAAAAGTTGCTGAAGTAGCGTTAGATCCTCACTGCTCTGTTCTACCTATATCTGTGAATAGCCCTGAATATCCCAAATGTGCTAAGTAGAATGAAGGCATTTGAAACAACTAAGATAAAAGATAGTACTTTATAATTTTGGGAAAGAAATATCAAATTTTGCCTGCTTTCTAAGAAGTGAAATGTGTAAATTAGCAGTATTTTCCCATATGCATGAAGAAAGATTATTTTTGGTGCAAGATGCTTTTCCTGTGTTAGATGCTTCTGCTGACTTCCAGTGTACTTCTCCCCAAAAAACCCCAAGCAAACATCCACAAACAAAAAACAGTTTGCATCTGCACACTGTAACCCAGAATTTGTAAGAGATTATTGCTTTTGCCATGAATGTTTTTTGCTTATGTTATATTCCTGATGTGTTTCAGAATTGTAAAATTACATGGGGAAAGGGAGGGAAGAGCCAGAAACTCCGAAAAGCTCTAGAGATCTTATGGTTCTGTCAGTCTATAGATCAGTGAATAAAGTGAGAAGTAATGAAGCAATTCACTTGAACAAGTTCAGGAAAACAGAGTAAAGATAGCTTCCAGCGTTATATTGTCATCTGGCAATATCCTTCCCTAAATGCAGCATGCAGGGATTTATGGGAATATGTTTTATTAGGAGATTTGGATCTCCTGGAACACCAGGATATTAACCTGAAGGCTAAAACAGGACTAGGCTATTATTAAAGGATATTCCTAGGTACAATGTGACTAAAATTGTACAATGTGCAATGGCATGACAGGCGAGGATTTTAGTCTCCGCACAGCTGGTAATGGAAAACTCTCTTTTTTTAGATTTTACTGTAACATATGCAAAACCTTTAATGAAACTCTCAAGGTAATTTTTTTTACAGAATTCTGGTATTCATATGGAGCCTTTAGATGTGACAGCAAAGGCTGAGGTAAAGGACAAGTGTCAGCAAATGTAGTGTCATTTTTATTCAATGGTAGTGATGGGTCAGATCTAAAATTTCAGACAAAGATGGCTTAACTTGATACCTTGAAAAAGATGCAGTTTATTTCAGGACAGGGAAGACACAAAAATAAAAAGATTCAATATGTGCCCATTATTTGTAAACAAATAGAGCCTGCGACAGTAATTAAAGAAATTTTTGCATGGCAGCTCAAAATTGGCATTGCTTTATATGCAGAAAAAATAACTTACTTGATTTGGATTATTCTCCCTCCTCTCCAGAAATTATGTTATTTGAAAATACAGCTGCTAATGCGTTATCCAATGTCATCCCTATTTGCTAAACTTGGCATATCAAACATGGGAATGACAGATAATGGCCCAAGTGAATATGGGGGTTTTTACCACATACTGTAGTTGTTTACACTTCTGTTTGGACACAGTGTATCCATTGTTTAATGAGGAGCTGAAAATGGTATTGAGCTCTTTTAATGTTTCAATCATGTCAGGATGACTCGTTCAGATTCAAATTTCTCCCTGTTTTAAGCATCCTTTTAGAAATCCAGATCCCTTTTGGGCACCACCGAACTGATCCCAGGAAACAAGGGCTAACATCTGCTGAACTGCTGTTCAGTAAGAGGCTTAAGACTGCCCAAATTTACAGACATTACCATAAAAAAGAAACTACAGATTGAAAAATTAAATATTATTTCTTCACTCTGAAAGGCATTCCATGATATTTGTAGGTATAAGACTGTGCGCATAAATGCAAAGGCAAAATATGGATGAAAAAATCTGCAGGTTCTTAGGAATCTTTTGTGCCTACAAACAAGACCTGACCTATGGAAGGTAATTTTTGCTCCTCTTGGAATAAGAATCTGTGTTTCCATATTCTGAATGCAGCAGGCTAAGAATGAGCCAGTGCAGGAATCAGTGGGTACAGGTGAACAGAGCAGTCAGGAGAATATAAACCATTAAATGTTCCAGGTACTTGCCAGACAAAGGCAATTGATTCAGAAACTGGCTGCAAACTCTTGGTGTAGATGTTACAGTATAATACTGACACTTCTCCTTTGGATGGTGACAGTGGGAGCATGGGCACTTTTTAAGGCTGAAATACAATGATATTTAGAAGGTTTTAGTTCAAATGTGTGACTATTTCTTCATGCACATCAGCAAACTTTCTCTTAGGCTAGATCTAAGCTTGAGTAGGGTGTTCTCTTCTACCTCCACCTAAACTGACAGAATGCTATATGGAGATGAGGCAATATAGTAATATATTCTCAAAAGTTTCTTATGGGAAAGGCTTCTCCATGCCAGGAGGCATTACAGACACCAGGCAGGGTCATGGCACTTCTGAGAAAGAGGGAGAGGCCTGAAAAACCAAAGTTGCTGGAACCACAGTGTGGGAGGGAAGAGCTGACCAGAGCCTTTTCCTCTGACAAGAGTTTTTCTTGATCAGCCAGCAACCTACCCTTCCCTGACCTTCCCTTATAGATTGTACACATACCTGAACCAATTGGGCATGAAGAAATCCGTGTTGCTTTGTTTGCATCTGGTGCGGCACTGACGTTGAATTTGTGCCATTGGGTGTAATCAGACTCCAGGGCTGAAAACAAGGGGAAAGCAATGAGACAGATTTTGCAGCCAGGTAGTTGAACAACGACCCTGTTGCAAAACTCCTGAAATATTTTTAAACTTTTTTTTGTATATTCTATACATTTTTGCCACATTTTGAAACTAAACCCATCGTGAGGTACATCACTGGAATATGGTTAAAGGACACAAAACTTTCTGGAATTGTACTGTTCTGTGACTAAAGCACATTTTCAAAAATTAATGATATAATCTGGTGTCTTAATATTCCTACAGAATTCTTCATTCTCTAGATTTAAGGCTTCAGTGCTGCAGTCAGATTCCTGCAGTGCTATTTCCAACAGCAGGCTTTTCCCACATTGCTTGTTCCAGAGGGTAGTTCCAGATAAAATGCTTTCTAACGGCAGCTATGGCTTAAAGAATATTAGTAGGTCATTGAGCAAGGGAACAAAGTAATTGATGACACACTGGATGATTGGTGAGACAACTTTCTAAATGTGTCCAAGGAATGTTTCTGTCTTGACACAATGAAGAGCCAAAGTGACAGTCAGTAAACTCTTCAGAACTCCATTTGATTGACAAGATTTGTGGCTTTTCAAATACCACAGCAGCATATTCAGTAATTTATGTAAGCAATGTTGGGTGTCTTCGGGTGGCATTTGGGTTCATACAGCCAGATGAACTTCAACCCCATGACAGTTTCCAACTGGATAAAAAACAGCACAAGGATTTCTCAAAAGATTGCCTATCACAGTTCTAATTTGTGTCCAGCCTGCTTCATACAATTTGGTTTTAGCAGCTACTGGCAACTGTGCATAATTGCTTACCAGTGTATCTTCTCTCCAGCTACATAAAATCTTTTGCCTGAGAATCACAGTATTCCCAAATCTCCCTCTTTTCTTTCTGAGGAAAGTATATACTGATGATGTTTTTTTCTGTGCTATGGGCATTTGGACACAGATGGATTAAATGCAAACATCACTGAGAGAAAGATCAGAGAGAGAAGAGAAGCTGGTAGATTCTAGCCCCACTCACCTGACTTTTAAGTTCACTTGCTTACCTGGGGAAATGGACTGAATGCTGCCATGATATTTGTGATCCAGATTCTTTCTAGAGTTAAATAATTAAATGGAACACATGCAACACTGGTCACTTCCTTTTGGCCTCAGTGTAACTCAGCCATGTCCAGTTTATCACCGAATTTCCCTATTGACCTATCATGGGCATGGCAGGCTCCGCTGATGGGATCAGGAATGTGCGAGTGCTCGCTCTCTGCATGCCACCCTGTACGATGGCTGCCTAGAATGTCACAGAGCAGTACATGGCTCTTTTGAAGACCAGATGGAGGCTCCTGCTTACCTCATCTCTCTTTCATGAGAAGAATCTGAAGCTTGGTGAAACAGCCCAGAGCAGCCTGGAGGAATGCTAAAATGGCTGTCAAGGGAAGTCATGAAGGAGAGCTACTTCTGAGCCTCCACATATTTCACTGGTCAGTAACAAAAATGCTGTTGTGCATCCTGAACAGTAAGAAAAGCCATGGTTAGTTTCAACAAGTACATATTGGCACATTTTTAAAGTTCTGTTAGTGAATTGTGCACTAAATATGTAAGTATTTATAGAATTGCAAGTGGAAGTCTAGGTTTTGATTTGGATTTTAAAGTTCTGGTGGGTTATTCTACAATCAGCACTTAATAAATATTAGCTTTCATGACACAAACACCATGCTGTCAGTGCTCTGCTGAATTCAGTGCTGTAATGAACAATACAGTACTTTATGACCTTTTCCAGTAGAGAGGAAGCTGGTACAGTACTCAAAACTGCTGTTGGATCATTGGGTTTTAGGGATAATACCAAACTGGATTATGCATATGCATACTCACACACATCTATAGTCATATATAGGCCAGAATATTTCCAGACCCTTGCTGGCTCTGAGTGCTTCGTGCAGGCCTGAGTTCCCTTCCAGTGCCATGCAGGGCACGTGGAGCTCTAACGAGGGCTCAGGTTCTTTCGTGTTGTCCCTGAAACCACCATGGCATCCCTGACAAGCCACACAAGGACAACAGTTCTTGTCTCAGAGCACAAGTAATCCCAGAGGGAAATGCATCTAATATTAAAAAAGGGATGAGTCTAAAATCCAGTCCCATTCCTTGGCCAGTCTCAAGCACTTCACTCAAGACTTCAGGATTCAGGAATTTCTCTTCAGTAAAAATCTGTACACACAATCACATACAGGCACATTCTATATAATCAACATTTTAAAAGCATTTAGGACATCCACTATAAAAAGGTTTGAATAGTTAAATATTAGGAACAGCAGATACCTGCAAGTGTCAGGTTTGACCTACCAAAACCATTGTAATAATGATTGTGCCAGCTCTGCACAAAAAACCATGAAGACTCAGGATGATACAGGGTAAAACAGGGAAGGACTGCAGGTTTTATGCAGGTAGCCACGTATTTTTCTATCCTTTCTCCTGAAAAGATATCTCGAGTTCATATTCCCATATTTTTTGCAGCCACTGCAGATGAGCAGATAGCACCCAAGCAGGCAACCTGGAGCCTGATGAAATCTCAGGGGAATGATGAGTGCAATTCACAAAAGAAGGATGACATTTCAGACCTTCCCTGCAATCCGGTGACTGTGCTGAAAAAATCTTAGTGCACATCTGCTGAAAGATTCATAAACATACAGAACTAGCATAGATCATTGTTGGGGTTTTGAAAGAACATACTGTGCTATGTGCTATGTAAACATGCAAGGAGATGCAGACCCCCTAATAATGGTGCTACTAAGAATGAAAAATATGTTGTATTTAATACAGAGCTTTTCATTATTTGAGCTACAAATTACAGCAAATAAAATGCCTTATGTTATATATAAAGGAACTTGTGCCAGAAATAAACACCTTTAAATGAAAACTTCTATGTAAATACTTATCAAAGACTAACTCCACAGATATATATTTTGACCTGAAGTTTCTTCACGATAATCTCTTAATGTATTTTTACATATATTTATATTATTTGCTAGAGGGATAACACTTTTTCTGTATTTTCCCTGCTTTATTTAATACAGCCTTTTCTCTAAATTATTGGCTGAACTATTAATATTTGTCAAAATCAAATTCTTGAACTAATAATTTTCCTAATTTTAAATCCATGCATATTATTTTAATTATATATATATAAAAATCTTTCTTTGTTGATTAATTTTCTCAAAACTAATTTTTTTTACTAGCATCCCCTGAAATATCAGTACTAACATGAAAATCTAATAGTAATTCTCACATTGTAGTTCACCAAGAAGTATAGCATCTTATATGAATGCTATAGAGACTATCTCAATTTAAAATTTTTCATCTTTATCTGTTTTTTCTTTGCTTAGCCTCCACTGAAATCTATTCATAGGTTGTGTCTCCTTCCATATGACAGTAAGGCTCTTCATCTTAATTTTCTCTGCTCTTTATAAAAGGCCTAGATCACCACTTGCATGCACAGCACATTGTCATTTTAATCTCTGCAGTTTGGACTAGGTAAAAAATCAAAATTTATGCTTAGCTTGCACTGAGCATGAATGGCAAATTAGAATGATGAGTAATTGAGGACCTAGCCTGGTATTTCTCATTTTCTGTTATTCATTTTTTTACACTTTGACATCCCTGTCTCATGGGATAGACTAGTGAGGGTAAGAATTAACCAATTCTGCCCAAGAAATCACTTCATTTTCCATAGCTCCTAGTTCTTAAAATGGTCAACCCTATAGAATCCAGTCCTTAAATTAATTTTTTGTCGGGGTAAACCTCTCCTGGGAACAGGCTTTTCACCATTACCCAGATAACTTTCCTCCTATTGTCTCCTCTGCCCTCTCCTCACTGCCCACTACCTAAACAAATGGCTGGTTCTCAACATGTAAGAAAAGATAGCAATCACTATATATACACAAATATTTATATCTAGAAAGCAAAATTCATAAGAAGCAGTCCAAGCCTATACAATCCTTCTATAAACTGTTCCTTCTCTTCCTGTAAGTTGTACAGTTTTGTATGACTTCAACATTGAGAACTCTGAGTACAGATTGGACTTTTTAATTAATTCTGCACCATTATCTTACTGTAGCTGTAACAATGGGCTTCATAGTTTTACAGTGATCCTACAAATGCATCTTAGAAACAGAGAATCACATGAAGGAAGGATCCTAAGACATCTTCCCTAGCAGTCTTGTGAAATTACAGAGCAGAATAATTTAGGCAATTGCTGCGTTGGTTTTCCCTTCTCCTCTTTCCTACGTGAGGAAACCTAAAAAGAATCTCTGTGAATGTTTGTAATACAAATGACCTGAAAACCCAAGGCATGGTCAGAAGGTGATAGGAAATAGGGCGTACTAATGTGCCAGCAAATGCTGAGGTGGGAGTGCATCCTGGACACTTGAATCTCTTTGGGTCTGAGAGATCTGTAGACATTTGTGATGTATAAATTCACCTGAGGCACAGAGCAGGTGGCTTGAGCTGAATGTTGTTCTGTGCTGGCATCCGTAGTGTAACTGCAGGAACAGATTCTATAAATAGCCCAACCCAGTTACCTTTTTCAGAACTTTGGGGCTGGCTAATGCCCAAAATAGATGAATTACATAACTCTGTTCTCTAAACATCCTCATTCACTCTGCAAATTGGGTTCCTTGCACACCACTTTAAAATTAGTGCGTCCCTCTGGTTTACACTCAGCACTTGCTGGAGCAGCTGTTGGGTTGACACTGACTCAAAGGAGCAAATGCTAATTTTCAGCATCTGAGGATTTGGGCCTTGGTTGCAGATATTTATGAAAGAACATTTAAAAAGAGCAGCAGGCCTGAAATATCAGGCTAGAAAACTGACTCTAAAGTGCAACTGGATAGGGTTAAAATGGTATATTTTTGACGCACTAGGCTGGATGCACATGGTTGAGTTATATGAGGGGGACCAAATATTCATACAGAATGATGCACATTTGCAAGGCTGGCCTTGAACTTAAGGTTGCATGAGAAGCCAGAGAAGTGGTTTTTCCCTCTGGAAACCATTAGAATTTAGCAAGCATCATATATTTAAAAGGAAGATTTCATTCTGGAGCTCTGAAATCTGTCCTTAAAGGAGCCACTGGACCTAGACTGTGCTGAGTGAAAAAGCTGTTCTTGGATCAAATTCTAACTCTCTAAAACTCTTAGGGCCTTCACCAGTGGAGCTGTGTGTTGGAAGTACTTGCAAAGAGAATACCCCAGGAGTCCTTAATGCTTGCAAATATATGTCCAATTTCTGCCTCCTCAGGCTGAGCAATCAGAGTGGCCCAGCACTGTGATTAAGGTAAAGAGGGGACAGTGCATTGGAATGGACAGATCTGTGGACATGCTCAAACATGACCTCATCACATTGAGGACATCCTTAGAGAACAGTATCTTTCTGGAAAGGGTGCCCTACAGCTGTGTTATCACTAATGCCACAACAGGTGTCTTGCTCATGGTAATTCTCATCAAACAAAACCAGGAGGAGCTATGTGCACAAATCTCAAAGCTGGAATCTGCCTGCAATAATAGGAAATATCACCCAAGGGTCCCTGCAGCACTTCTCTGAGTGGAGATACCTTTCCATGGCATCGTGGTTGTGGAAACCAAAAGCTGACCTGGTTTGGTGTGAGAAGTGGCATTCCAGCCATGGGGCTGCCAGTCTCTTGCTGCTCTGTTATGTAACCTGTGCCAGCTTTTGGCACAAGGGATCTGACATCTGCAAGAGGCACAAATTTCCTGCTCTATCAGGGCTGAACCTCATCTTATCTTCCCTGTATTGATCTTCACAGAGGAGTTACACAAAATTTGTAGGCTGGATTTTTAAGCTTCTTGGGTGTTACTAGGTTTTCACTTTATGTGTACACACTTACTTTCTTCCCATCAGCCTTCACTGTTTTATCCACCTGTGTTGAGGTTCTCTCTGGGATTTTTATTCCTAATTTATCATCAGCCCTATGGCACCTTACATATATTTCTGAATAGATATCGTTCTGCTTAATTTATTACTCTGTTCTTTTGAAGCATGATGTAAAGACTCTTTGCAAAACTATGAACACTGATTGGAATGATTGTCATTTTTTGGATTTCTGGAGAGTCTCACACTGACAGCTGTTATTTCTGGTGCCAATCCCACCTCCATGTAATAAAACACTTCTCTGTATTATCTCACTGCACAAGTATGATAAATACTTTGTCACAGGCATTTACTTGCATCCTACTCCTCCTGTGATGGTGAGACACAGGTGTTAGCTCAGCTTCTGTGCCTGCATTGCAAATAGCATTAGCCTAACTAGGTGATGTTATCACATCAATATTTTGCATTTCCTCAGAAATATCTCACCTATTTATTTTTTTGAGTACAGACCATGAAAAAATGCAAAGGGCATTTCAAATTTATCAGAAGAGACCACAGTCCTACTCAGATGTCCTGTAGCACAAGTGCCTGCTCAAAGCAGGGGCGACAATTAATTCAGACCCGGCATGCTTTATTCAGTTGGGTCTTGAAAATCTGCAAAGGAAAAAATCCTGGAAGCTCTCTGGGCAACCTGTTTAATTACCTTTGAGGCAAACTTTTTTTTCCTTAGAATCTTCCATACTTCAAGCAGCAGTGCTCTTTCCTGCCAGTCCTTGCCCAGCCATTACTATTGCAAGGTTAATATCTTGCACTAGTCCAGCCCAAGCTGTGACTGTACAAGAACAGTGAAAAGGTTTGACCTGCAGTTTCTGGGCTCATCCTTCTTGAAACAAAGGGAAAAACTTGTGAAAGTCATGCAAACAACTCAGATTGCAGTTTCCACTGTCTCTCTGAAGCAGTTGTTGGGTTTTTTTTTTAAAGGATTCTAGGCTGAGGTAGGTACATAGCACCTTCCAATGAAAAATAAAAAGCAAGGGAGAAAATAAAGTAAATACCATGCTTAAAGATACATAGAGTGAGGTTGATGGAAAATTATAAAGGTTTAGCTGTACAAAGGAAACTGAACTAAGCATTTCAAACGCCACTTAATTATAAGCCAAGTGATGCAGCAACTAGGGAAAGAAACAAGTTATGTAAGGTAGGTAGAGGATCTTCAGTACTTAGTTTTGTTTACACAAAGCAAAAAAATTGAACAGAAATAGCCTCTGTTCCAGGGGACAGTGAGCAGGCTGTATTTGAAAAAGGCTCTTTGGGTGATCTGGTGTATTATACAACACTAAGATTTATTTAGGTACATTGGTTGCCTGAATAATTAAAACGGAAACCACTGCAAGAATAACCAACACAAAGAAGTTCCTGCCTCATTCATCTCTCAGAATTGTTTGAACATGCTAAGAAGTGGTAAATAGAAAAGATGGATCTTGAGGACGACCTGATTTAGAAATTTCTGTATTCCTAAGAATATCACATGTCAAGAGATATCATCCACAAGTGCATGAGTTTGCCACAAGGATTGTGTCCCCTCACTTTCTGTTTTCATCACAAAAGGAATCCAGACATGGAAAAAAATATTTATGTGAAAGTATTTATGTAAAGAACACTTGTGCATTTAAATAGCTTTTCCATCAATGTGTTTTACCTCATTTAAATTTTTTATCATACATTCCTCTGGCTGTAAGTTGGCTTTGGCAAGTTTCATAGAAAATTATTGCAGCTCAAGGACTTTCAGGAAGCACTGGCAAAACATTCAAATGCAAAAGCTTTTGGAAATCTGATGCATTTGCAGCATCTCAACAAGTGTTCCATTATAACTAAAATGATGTCATTAGTCATGAATATTTGCAATCAAGGGTGGATCTGCTGAGATGGAGGTATCACAAAGGTCATTTTTTGCCTAACATGCACTTTTTTTGCCTCATCTTATCATTGCATCTGTACATCTAGTTGATTTCTCCAGATATCTGTCTCAGAACCAGAAAAACAAAGCAAAAGTACAAAAGATTATGCGGGATGAGGTGTTGTTTGAACTTATCACACCAAATCACACACGGAGAAGCAGCCCTTTACAATGCTTCTCTCTTTGCTCAGTGTATGCACACAGTGCATGAAATGTTGAATAATTATATTTGCTGACCCAAAACAGCTGTGACAACACTTCCAAGAGTTCTGTGGCAGTGGCTTCCTTCAGTGAAAATTCAGTGGACTGAATTTTCCTAGGTGGTTCTTGAAACCAGACGGCCAGGGTGTTGGTGTTTTTATTAGACTCTCATGTGAGGTTCCTCTGAGAGCACTGCTCCCACAAGCCAAACGTTCTTGCTGGGAAATGTTCTCTGTGCCAGTGATTTCAGAACCTGAGCCTACAGATCAAATTCCCCAGCTCCCAGCTTTCTGTTTGGAGAGGCAAGCAGGCATTCCGTAGTAAAGACAGCTCTTTAAATGCTGGAGAGACAGGGATGCACAGCAGGAAGCTCAGCCTTGGCAAAGGAAGCTTTTTATTAAATCCTGATATCTGATGTGAGTGTCTTGACATCATCAATGGACTCATATTTTGTTCAAAACCACGCAAGTTTAAATTTTTAAAAAAGGTCTGTAAATTGTGTCCCTGAAGAACTGGTAACATCTTAGGGAGGTCATGGGTTTCTAAGAGACTTCCTCTAACTCTTACAGGGATGAGTTCTGGAACTTAGGGTTTAACTGATGTTTGGCCTGGGGACCTTTTTTTCTATGGTTGTTTCCTTTGATGACATCCACAATAAAAGATGCAAGAGTCCCATGTGCTACCAGCAAGAATCAGGGTTTACTTGCTGGGGAAATGAGAAAGAATGGACAGAATCTTGAGGGGAAATTGCTTAGCAGCTTTACATAGATCTTCTTCAATTCTTGAATATATTAGAAAGCTCTTTTTCGATTAATGCTGCCCTCTTCTGGGCATGGGGACCAGCAGGTGCACAACCAATGGGTTTTCTTCTAATACTGAAACTAATACTGGATTCCTTATTCATGTCTTTGAGAAACAAATCTCTCACATTTATGAGAAGAAAATAGGTATCAAAAAACCCCTATTCCTAAGAAAAAAGAATCTGAACAATTTGCTCTTCATGTAATACAGAATATAGAATTGTAGAATCATAGTACAGATTGGGTTGAAAGGGACTTTTAAAGGTCTCTAATCCAAGGGCCCAGCCAAGGACAGTGGCTCTTTCTGCTATCACAGGTTGCTCAATGCCCCATCCAGCCTGGCCCTGAGCACTTCCAGGGATGGGGCAGCACCAGCTTCTTTGGGCAACGTGCCAGTGCCTCACCAGCCTCACAGGAAGGAATTTCTTCCTAATATCCAATCTAAACCTGCCCTTTTTTAGTTTGAAGCCATTCCCCTGTGTCCTGTACATGTTCTTTCTCCATCTTTCTTGCAGGCCCCCTGCAGGTACTGGCAAGCTGCAAGGAGATCACCCCAAAGCCTTCTCTTCTCCAGACTGAACAACCCAATTATCTCAGCCCTTCCTCATAGGAGAGATGCTCCATCTCTCTGATCACCTTGGTGGCCTCTCTCTGGGCTGGCTCCAACAGCTCCATGTCCTTCCAGTGCTGGGACCCCAGAGCTGGATGCAGCTCTGCAGGTGGGGTGTGAGCAGAGCGGGATCACCTCCCTCAGCCTGCTGCCCACGCTGCTTTTGGTGCAGCCCAAGTGTGACAGAACCTTTCCACAGTCACTGTGATAACAAAGAGAAACTGGGCCAAGTTTGCCCTGCAGTAATCCTGATGAAGTCAATGAACTGTGGTTGCACAAAGGCTCAATCTGGACTGTGACGTAGCTAATGTCTTGCTGACTTGAAGGGTTGACAGATGAACTCCTACAGATTTAGAAAGAATGCTTTAGGATGTTACTACTTTCCTGTTGACTTCTCCTCCCAGCTAGGTCACTACCACAAACACTGAGCTGTATGAATCGGGCATGTGAGTATTTCTAATCAGCTGCAGAGCAAAGACTGACAGATTCCTGGACAGAAAAAAACAAAAAAACCCACCTGCAGAAACTGGGCCTATATGAAACAATTTGTAAGTATTTGAGAGAATTCAGATATAAGAAGCAAAATGTAGTGGTAGTGATTCACACAGTATCTTACTTACACAATAGCACTTACATTGGTATTCTGATGCCGTAAGGAAATCTTAACCTCAGAAATCAGCTCTCTCCAAAGATCTGTTCTGTCTGCAAACAGACTGTGCCAAACAGTTCCTAATTCAGAAATGTCACATGATTTTTGTGAAAATATAACTTTTAACACTTTTAAAGCTTGCAATTAACAAGATTTTGAAAAAGTTTTTCCTCCACTTTCTTAGAACTTGAGCTATATAATCTGATCCAGTGTAGAAGACTTGAGAGCCACTGATCTATCTTAAAGTAATTTTTCCACTTTCTTCTTAGTTCCTCCTTAGTTCCAGTATAAAAACCATCCCCTAAAATCCAAGGCATGTAGAAAACAAATACCCTGACAGTTTTTTGTTTCCCAATGAGAATAAAATTTTAGTTGCGTATCTTTGTGCTGCTTTCAGCTGGGTAGAGTTAATTTTCTTTGCAGTGGCTGGTGTTGGTCTGTGTTTGGATTTGTGCTGAACACAGGGCTGATAATACAGAGATGTTTTTGTTATTGCTGAGCAGGGCTTGCACAGAGCCAAGGCCTTCTCTGCTTTTTGTGAACTGCTGGTGAGGCAGCTGGGGGTGCCTGGGAGGGGACACAAGCAGGACAGGTGACCCCAGCTGACCAAAGGGAGAGTCCAGACCATGGGACATCATGCTCAGTGTATAAAGTGAGGGTAAGAATGAGGAAAAGGGGGACATTTGGAGTGATGGTGTTTGTCCTTCCCAAGTCACCATTACTCGTGAAAGAGCCCTGTTCTCCTGGAGAAGGATGAACTCCTGCCTGACCTCTGGAAGCAATGAATTAATTCCTTATTTGCTTTGCTTGTGTGCACAGCTTTTGCTTTCCCCATTAAACTGTCCTTATCTCGGCCCATGAGTTTTGTAGCTTTTACCCTTCTGATTTTTCCCCCTGATCCCACTGGTGTGGGAGTGAGCAAGGAGCTGTGTGGGGCTGGGGCTAAACCATGACAAACTTTTATGTTGATTTCCCTGGGGAGAGCCACATATATCCTCAAGGATATAATTTGATCCTTAGAAAATCATAGAATGTCCTGGGTTGGAAGGGACCTTAAAGGTCATCTAGTTCCATCCTGTCTGCCATGGGCAGGGACACTTTCCACTAGACCAGGTTGTTCAGAGCCCCATCCAGCCTGGCCTTCCACATTTCCAGGGGTGGGGCAGCACCACCTTCTCTGGAAAACCTATGCCAGTGCCTCACCACCCTCACAGGAAGGCATTTCTTTGTAATATCTAATCTAAACCTACTCTCTTTCAGTTTGAAGCCATTCTCCCTTGTTCTGTCACTACATGCTTTTGAATTAGTCACTTCCAATCTGTCTTGTAGGCTCTCCTCAGGTACGGAAGTCCTTGGTTTCAGTGATCTTCTGGTATCATAAATTGTCCTTCAAACCTGTAATTATCCCTCAAGTAAATTTCAACTGCCATCCCAGAAAGGCTTAAATCTCCTTCAGCATTCAGAGGTAATTTTGTTCTCTGCTAGAATTACAAGGAGTGGGCACAAGTGCATTTTGTGACGTTTTGTCAGGTGACGTTTGTTCCTAGCACAGGAAGTTAAATCCAGTTGAGCCACATATTGAGCTACATCTTCAGTCCTCTGCAGGTGCTGTGTGCAGGTCACACGATTTCCAGGCATAAAATCTAAAAGAAAAAGAAATCCATGACCACTTAGATCTTACCCTCCTTAGCAAACCCTTAGGAAGCACTAGAAGTACAAAGTGTAAAAGGTATTTTAATAATCAAGATCTTTCCTACCTTAGGATTGCTACATTACTTTGTGATGGTAGAAAAGGAGATACTAACATCCCAGAGAATGGAAACAAGAGGCTCAATAATTCAACCCCTGGTTTAGAGGAATCTTCATAACCACTGAGAATTGCTGTATCAGTATCAGTGGGAATACACTGAATTTATAAAGCAGACCATAATGCCATAAAATGTGTACCTAAGGCATCTCTGCACAGCTAGGTGAAGCTGCAAAAGTAATTAAAGCTTAATTAAATAATCCGGCTACTTAATAAAAGAAGCATGATGCAGGCCTGGTGGCATGAGCTTCACCGTGGCCTGGCAGCTAATATAAAAATCTCTCTGCAGATGTTCTTATTTGATGCCACTATGGTTTGAGCCAGTCACATATAGCTGGTGTGGATGGGCCTACCAAGATGAAATGACCCTTTCTCTGGGTTGGATAGGTGTAGGTAATTGGCTAATTGCAAATCTCAAACAGCATTGTAATTGTTTGAGAGTGTTAATTTGGGAATATTTATTAGAAGTATGTTGAACATAATTTTGAAAGCCTCTAGAATTCTGAAAGAAAACATGATTACTTAAGGGATTGGAATTAGTTTATGCTACAGTTTATGTTACTTTCCTCTAGATGGTGCTCTCACGTTGAGTTTAAACAATCCCATCAACTTTTTATTACAACTCAAAATTAATGAATAATAGCTAAACATTTCTCTCAAAGTCAAAATTGTCAACATTTTCAAAAGAGCAAGAAAAAAACTTGCTGGAATGCATATAAGTGTGCCATATGGCAGTTTCAGATAACTGATGCCCCCAGATGGCTTAAGGAAGGGATTTTAATTCTAGGAAAATCAGCACTAGAGCCATATAATACTTCATAAAAAGGTAAAAGATTCTAGAAAATTTTAAAGAATTTGTCAAATAATACCTTTATGGTTAAATAACATCATTCCAAATGGGTGATCATCCAGCTTTACAAACTGGAAAACAAAGGCAAAGGCATTTAGCAGTGAAGCTCAGTGTTTTATTTTAAGAACAAACCCCACTGTTCCCTGTGTGGTTTGTGCATATTTCTACTCACCATTCTCCTCCACACAATGCCAGAATTATGCCAGAAAATAGGGATGATTTATGTGTTTCAGGGATTTCTCACCATGTCCATAGTCTTTGAGCAGGAGGCAAGGTTTTACATCATTTCTAAATTATGTGAATTATTCTGGACCCTTTGCTATTTTCAACAAGAAAGTCACCTTGCTCTTGCACATTCCTTTCCAGGTGTCCTTCAGCAGTAAGAGGCTCTCTCAGTCCCACCAGTTGCTTCCTAATTCCTCTGCCACGTGTAGCTGTGACACACACAGGAGCGTTTTGGTTAACAATGAAACAGAGGAAGATTTTGGAGGCCAGCACGGTCTTGCTGGTAAGTCTGAAATTTAAATTGACTCTTAGGGTGTGAGCAGTTTTGCCTACTCTTTGTAGTTACTTAATATCCATCCTAAACTTTTTTTTGCCCTCTCAGCCCTTTAGAGACAATTATGCAGGGTTCATCTGGTTCCTTTCCTTCTAGGCTCACTTTAGACTAAGCCCTATTGAGACACACCATTCTTTATTCCTTTGCTTCCTTTCCTTGAGTTTAAGCTTCTATTCATACCAGCTGTTCCAGTTCTAGGTAAAATGGAACACCCAATTGCTCATGATGAAGATCAGGATGTGGCTGTCACTGTTCCCACACATAAAGAGTCTATTTGTTTGCAGGCAGCCCAAGATCAGAGTTGTGCATTATACAAAACCGGCATTTACTGTGCCCTTTACCTTTAACACACAAATGTATTGAACAAAAGCAACAGAGACTCCAGCCTGTGCTAACCCTGGTTAATAAAGAAAAGAAAGCTGAAACTTGGAGATTGCAGTGTGCGAAATTCGGGAAAACACTGTATGAAGTGTTGTTTCCTGACAGAAGTCCAGGCTTGGGAGGTGCTCCTCTTACTCAACATGACACTAATAGTGAATAAAGCTGTACAGGAGAATGCTCAAGAATATTTGTTCCCTATGGCTCTAGGATTGAATTTTTTTCCCTCATGACCTGACATTAGGAATTATTTAGCTTCTGTTCTCTAGGATCTGCTCCACTAGCCACTTCTCAAGCTAATAGCTTTACAGAAAATCATGGAATCATCGTAGGATATCCTGAGCTGGATCAAGATCATCAAGTTCAAGCTCTGGACTTTTGCCTGCAATAATTCAAAACACTAAATCACCTCAACATAGTAGAATTGTAAAAGCATTCCCAGCAAAGCCCCAGATAAGGTTCTGGTGCAAGAAAAACTGTATGCTTCTTACAAACATAAAACACATCTCCTTAAATAAACATGCCAAATCTTTTTCATCTTTCAAAATTCAAACATGCCAGGAAATCAGTGCACACAGAATTGTGAAAATCCATTCTCCAATATTAATATTCAGTGGTGACTTGGATGTTGGAGCAGCTGCTACTCTGAATTCTTTGTTTGAAAAGAAAAATCAAATGGAAGGTACAAGTCTATTGAAACGTTTCCACTCCTCATATAGTCTTATCTGTAGTACAGATATAATTAACTAAGAAGCAGTAGGAATAAGGGGTACAGATTAGATATTTTTTTTTTAGCAGGAATGTATTGCAGTATCCTCCACAACAGAAGTTTTATTAATCTTTCAAAAATGGTTCAATAGCTTTCTCTACACGTAAAACTGAGGTGGCAGACACGGTTTATATGCAGACATTGTGCAGAGGGAGAGAGCAGGAAGAAAGGGAGCAGAGGTGAGAGTGAAGTGACAGGAGAAGACTGACTGTGCCCTGCCCTTGCACTCTCCATCCAAGCTGGCAGGCACAGAGCTGTAATCCCCTCCCTGTGGCAAAGGTGTGAAGCAAGCACACAGCACCCACACAGAGCACTCAGGGCAGAGAGGGATTCATGACTTGGAGGTTTCAGCTGCAGCAAACACAGGGTCCGTGTGCCTCTGCCACGTACGGACAGAAAGCATCAATGAGCAAACCTCAGCCAGAGCTGCTCCTCCAGCTCCTTGCCTTGAGGGATCACATTGTGCAAGATGTGCACCTCTCTAGGTCAGGGCGCTTGTGCTTGGTGCTGCCAGGGGCAGTTTCTGGCAGGTAACTGCTCTTAGGCTAATGAGGTGGTTTGAAGGCTGGGGGAACTAAGGAGCTGAGGCCTGTAAACCATGTCAAGAGTTGTATGAACATGCTTTATGGCATGCAGAGTCATTTTCTGAGTCAGTTTTGTGAATTGAAAGACATTTCTTTCCTCCTTTCTAAGAATGAGCTCCATTGTTTCCCTGAGAAGCACAACCTTAGTTTAGCATGACTCACACAAATATCCATGTATCCATTTCAGTGGATTCTATTTTCTAGGGTCAGTACACAGTACAGAGCATCATTTATTGTAATTAACATTGAGGTTTTCATCAGTAACAATCCCACACATACACTTTGCTCTGCTTGTGAGTAGCTCATCATGAATATGACATGATATTCCCTTCTGTGGATGGCTTTATTAAGTATACAACTTCTGGTCCACAATAAATTAAATGGAGCAAAATGACTCAAAGAAAACTGACATTTCAGCTGCTTTTCTGCTCTCTGGACAAAACCTGCCCAGCACTGTCACTGTTTGCTGGGAGACAGTAAATGTTTTCAAAAAGAGTCACCTTTCAAGCTGAGGCAAACAAAAAATGCATGTCTTATGTGAGAGGACACAAGGTCAGTTTTGATCCCACAGAGCAGAACCAACTCAAATGCCCCACTGTCTCTACAAAAGAATCCTTAAACTACTACAATTCTGGAACAAGTATGCTACACATATTTCTTCCTTCTAAATGCAACTTCTCTCCAAGGCTGTAGGACTTTCAGCTGCAGCCTTTCCATGTTGTCAGCTTCTCAGGATTCCTGGCTACATTTCTGAAGTCTTTAGATAAACCTAATGCTATAATATTTTTGCATGTATGTAGGACAGAGTCAGATTCAGTTTGGCTTAGAAAGAAGGGCAGCAACCCTGGGTTTAGCAGCCTGAATCTTATTCTTCCCAGGCTGTTTAGCCTTCAGCTGTGAAATTTTCTGTACCTCAACTTCACTACCAGTAAAATTGGAATATGAGCTTCATGTTGTTGAGTCCAAGGAACCAAATACAATAGAAAGGATAAACATTTGCAAGCAAGTATGTGCTGGCCATTGGAATAAAGTACACTCTCCTTAACCTGTGATCCTGGCTTAGCCTTGAGGAATCCAGCCCATTCCTGCAATGTGAGCAAACCAGAAAAGACTCAGAAAAGAAATTTCATGCTTTTTCACTTGTGTCCTTGTCAGTATCCACTCTCTACTATTTAGTGAGCAGAGATGGCAAGTGGCATTTTATATAAACATGAACACACACAAGATTATGGCCTTGTTTGTATCAGCCAGTGCCATGGCAGGGCAGAAAGGGATCTGTGCAGGAAAACTGCTCATTCTGAGCCTGATTTCACTTCATCTGGCTTGGGAACCTGAAAGTCACATGCCATCATCCTCCAAATTACGAAATTATGTCTGCAGTTCTTAATAAGAAAATGGTCTTGCAGACATCAGCAAGCAAAGAGCTGAGTTCTAGCACACTGTAAGCAAATCTTAGTGAAGTTCCAAATGTGCAGCTGGCTCTTAGGTTACCTTCAGTTTAGACTCTGCAATGTGGCTTTGGGTGTGGCATATAGGATCCTTTCTGACTCAGTTTTGATATTTATCTTTTTCTTCCTGGCAGAAGTAGTCAGCTTACTCTTATTTTCTAACATTTCAAGCCTGCCAGGAAAACAAGGATCTGAGTCGTCCCTAACACTGTCACTTCTTCCCTCACAGAAGGGCTTAAACACAGAGGAAACCTTCTCTGAACCAAAAACTTCCTTATCCTCATAGGACAACTCATATCTAAAAAAATAATAACAAGTTCCAGTAAGTTTGTGGGCTCTGTTACTGTTTAGAGCTGTCTGTATCAGTTGTTCTCTCCAGAGCATTCTGTGGCAAAGTTACATTTGTACACCTTCCTTCTGTACCTGGCATCACTGAGAATTTCTCTCTACGTTTTCTTCCTCACATCTACAAGCAACTTCTCTATATTTCTCTCAGAGCGGACTGTGCTGATTCCATCACACAGCCATGAGCAGGAAAATACATTCTGACCCGTGACATTTTCGTAAAGTCTCCATGGATTTTACAAGAAAATTAGATCTGCTCTTTTATTGATCTTTTTCTTTTGTTTGTTAACAATTACTAAAGATATGTTTTCTTTCTAGAGAACTGCACTCTGCAGTGACGAATTTTCTTCTGTGTTTTGTGAGATATTTCTATCAACAAAATTACTGGTTTCACCCAAGGTTATCCAAGATTATCTTTAATATTTACCAAACTGTGCCAAGTAACAACTTTCTGAGGCATCTGTCACACTCAAAGAACAAGATACTCTATTTCAAGGCAGTAGTGCTTTATTTAACATCAGCAGCCATCTGGAGCATTCCAACTACAATTTTACACTTTCAGATCAAATTATCACTATCACAATCAGTTTCAAAAGCATTTTCATTTCACACAGGTGAACCATCACTGTCAAGGTTTTAAAAGAAGCCATCAGAGTAAATATGGGAGCTTTCTAAATGCAAGTTTTAACAAATGGGGGAATCAGTGTAAACACTTCAATATGTTTTAAAATGTCAGTGGGAACAAATGAATATTTTATTACTTGAAATACGAACTCTTCAGCATTCAGCAGGGATCATATAACTTTAAATTGCATCTGAAAACAAGTCTTCCACCACCACCTAGGCACTAGAAAGAGGGGATAAAAACGACAGACTCTGAATCTCAGAAGCACCATATTGCCCATCATGAGGACACCACAATCAGAAAGGGGTCAGGACCTGCAAATGAAGTTTATAAACAATACAGTATTGTGGAGAAAGCTCTGGGATAATCAGCCTCCAGTATGTAAGAATCTATGAAATCCAGACAGACCGTTACAGCTCTGAAGTAACCTCCCAGAGAAACTGAGGAGAGCAGCTCAGGGAGGGACAGAGGATGCTGATGGGTGTGGTGAGATTGTTCCAGAGACTGGAGTAAATGAAGTTGTGAGGGTTGGCCATGTGGATAACCTGATAAACGCTGCCAAGTGAGGCTGACTCAGAACTAAATCACTAACCAAACACAGCAGCCTGCAGTGTAAAGCTTCTCATGCAGCAGGACTAACCAAAAGGTTTATTACAGCTAGGCCCAGCAAAGCAGTCCTTCTAAAATTAATGCCCTGCGATAGGGTAAACCCTTGCAGAACTTCCAAACCAAATGCATTTGATGAGGAAATAAGCTGTGGCCCCAAACATAAATTATAAGCAAGATTAGGCTGCCCAAAAACAACATTTAAAAAAGCAATAGCACCTTTGACTGGATGGCAATACAGGGCACTCATGAAGAAATACTATGATGGCTGGGATAAAGAGCAACTGCATGTTGTCCCAAAAGGAGATTAAAGAGCTCCATGAAAGAGAAGATGGGTAAAACTGGGTGTTGTATATGATAGGTGAAAGCCAAAATGAAAAAAAACACCACCCTAACCAGCATGCAAACATTTTTCAGCCTGATGAAGCTGAAATCATCTAACAGAAACTGAAAGTCTTTTGTATTAGAGCAGGGTTAAAAATAAGTTCTATCATGTTGAAAAGATGCTCTCACATGTTTAAATAAGGGAAGAAGAATAAACACTGGTTTTCTCTTCATATCTTTGTACAATCTTAGGTACATAAGACTAGAAATGTAGGCTTTCATAACTGTTCTGGACAACAAAATTAGTCAAAAAAATTAGAAAGAACTGACATAAAGGAATGAGAATGTTAAAAAACACATGAGAGAAAAGCCAAGGAGACTGTTTCAGAAGTCTTGAAGATGTGCACTGTGGTGGAGCTCAGAGTTCCTGCCCACTGGCTGCACAGACAGAGAAGCTAATGAGTGCTGCAGTCTCCCATCTGTATTTGTGAGCCCAAAGGCATTCCCAGACCATCAATCTACACATGGATAGGAATACTGAGAATCAGCCAAACCCTCTGCATGTCCAGCAGTTTGATCAGTGGGGAAAGTCCAGCACTGTTTCTTAGCTCCAGTATGACTAAACTCTTGATTTTATCTGATTTTTTTTTTCTAAATTCTGTCATATTAAAGAGAAAATGCGTCCAGAGCACAGGCTTTTCGGAGTACAGCCCTTGATTGTTTCTGCTGCAGCATTTACAATTAAAAGACAGACAAAAGCAGCT
Organism: Hylia prasina; assembly: GCA_013397195.1. Classification (NCBI taxonomy): domain Eukaryota; kingdom Metazoa; phylum Chordata; class Aves; order Passeriformes; family Sylviidae; genus Hylia; species Hylia prasina. The sequence goes on along the minus strand of VYXD01007100.1, from coordinate 76,676 downwards.
TTTTCAGACTTCCAGGAAAAAAGTGCTTCTCTGAGTTAAAAACTGTGAGGAGAGATAATTAGGCCAGCATCCCTTAGAAGGTCCCTGCCTGTGTGTGCTGCAGAGTGCTGAGCTATCAGATCCCCCGGCACTGGAGTCGGTGTCACTGCCCCCTCATGGCACCGCACTCTAACTAATTAGCTGGGCGATGAGAGATAGGGCTTGTTCAGCTTGCCAGGTGGTCTAGAACATACTGCAGCTTCAGCTGCATGTCTCTGCTCTGCTCTGCTCTGCTCTCCCTGGCACACGTCTTCCACCCTGCTGCGGCCTGCCTGCAGGTCTCTGTGCACTGCCTGCACCCCCGGGGGCAGGGACAGGGACAGGGACAGTCCTGGAGTGGGCAAAGGGCTCTAAGAGGGAGGGCAAGAAGGTCACAACGCTGCCTGCGCCTCAGACTGGAGGCACAGTTCCATTTAGTGACATTCCTAAGGGGAAGAAGCAGACATTGCTCTGCCTGTGGCTCCCCACACAGCTGGCTGACACTCTCCTAACTCTGACAAGCATTTGACCCTGGCAAAAAAGCCAACAGGTTAGTGCTGCTGCCATGCTCTGAGAACTGTCTGCATCCTTATCTTCCTCCCATCAGTGATAGATGGAGCACAGGCCTTTCATGCTATACCATGAAACTTAACCAGTGATCAGAAACCCTTAAGTGTCTTTACTGCTACTCCCATGATTTCTGTCTAGTGTCACCAGTGACAGCCAGAGCTGTGTTGCTCTATCCTGATGTAGTTTGTTTCTCTATTTTTCGGGGCATTCTTGTTTTGTAATGCGTGGATTGAGTATTCATTTCAATATCTCTGTAATGTATTTTGTCCTAAATTAGTGCTGCATGCTCTCACCTGCATTGTAACATTGGGCTTAGAAATTCCGGAGCCCACAGTGGTGTGGTTGTACACGAGTCTGTGTTCACAGAAGCTCACCACCTACGCATGGAGGCAAAGAACAAAATTAAACACTCAGGCAACTGTGCTTACAGAGTGTCTAGTTAATTCCAAAACAACTACAGCTCCTTTATCTTGCATTAACATTTACAGAAACAATAGATGGGATCAGGGTAAATCAGAGTAGCAGAAGGAGGGGGGTTTGCAGCCAGAGAAAACAGATTTTTTGAAGTTGGTCGAGCATTGGGGTCACCTCTGCTTTCAGTGGGGATCAGATCAGACAAGGTCCCTTCCAACTAAAATTTTTCTTTGATTTAAAAAGATTCCAAGAGATTGTAGCATCCAGTTTAGTAAGACAAAGAGAAGATAAGGGAATGAAGAAATGGGAATGGGACATGGAGGAAACTAAAGAAAACCTTCAGCCTTTTAAAGACAATATGGAGACTTGATTTATTTCACATTCTGTCTACAAAGTGGACTACTGCCCTTCGGGTAAAGTTAGTGAATCCAAGCACTACAGCTTTCATTTGCATGAAACACCAAGAAGTATGAAGATGTTTAACTAATGGAAATAGTTAAGCTAAATGCAGCTAATATCATGTCATGGAAACCAGGATTTCAGAGAAAAAAAGTCAAGTACAAAATAATATTTTATGTCATAATAATTTTGGAATAAAACTCTCGTAAGTTAAGCAGCAATAAAGAAAAAAAAAATTAATTCCAATATGGCCAAAGACCAGAGATCCCGACCCACTGTCAAGTAAGAGCAGCTATTAAAGTGTCTCATAGAAGAAATGCCCAGTTTGATTTCTCCTACTGCTGAGCCTCAAAGCTCGCCAAATCGATCGGAGAAAGGTTTACAAAAGTGTTGCCTTTCAGGCGTCTGACTGGCTCAGCTCCTGATTGCAAGCCCTGGCTCTCTAAGCAATGCATTCAACTTTAATCCCGTCTCTGTTCTTGGCTGGTCCTGCCAAGAACAGAGATAAATGTAATTGACACCCCAAAGAGCAGAAAGGTGCTTCTCTCCTTAGGAGAGTGGGATTGGTTTTCTCCCCTAGGGCAATCCTAGTTAGAAGGAGAGAAGTGTTTTCTAATCCACATTCTGTCTCTCATCCACATCCCTGCTCTGAAGAATTTATTATATAGAGCCAAACAGTGAAGTAAGAGGTTCCAGAAGGTTGGCACTCCGGGTGTATGGCAGCCTGCTGTCAAGGTCACTCTCATGGACAATGGGACAAAGAATTAACACTAAAGCCACTCATCAACCTGGCTGAGGACTGAAATCAGCTCTGTCAACACCACTTTTGGTGCCTTAAGTGCCAGATTATCGCTGGTTATTTAGGCTGCTCCAAAATGAGATCACAGCTCAGAGTTATTGCTGAGTCCTTCTGTTGGAGTAAGGACTCTTGCATTTAGGCTGATATTTTTAGGTGGAGGATCTTTGGCTGCAAGTATGTATCCATTGAATTAGTGCTTAAACAGTGAGCCTGACACACTCAGGCAGCAGTGGGCAATTTCTATGTATTCTTATGGGCAAACCAGGCATTTTTTCTAACTCCAGCACATGGAGTTTGCTGAGTTTGTTGTGCATTTGCAAGCAATAGCTACAGTGAAAGCACACTGGATTTGGTCCTTCTGGGAAGTGCCACAGCTACTGTGGGTTTGTTACAGTGTTTGGGATTTCTGAACACCCTTCTGTCTGCTTAGGACTGAATGTTGGGACCAGAAACACTTGACAGATGTCCAATATGTCCTTTAAATTCTGCCCCAAAAGGCTGGATCCTTGGGACCCTGAAGACCTGATCACTCTGCCTTAGTTGTCAAGCCCCGTTGGAGGTTGCAGCAATATTGTAGTGATATTACAGCTGCAGTTAAATCACAGACTGTAAATTCAAGTGTCTTAAAAAAATAATTTCATGGCAGTGAGCGTTACAACAATGCACTTGGCGGAGTTTAAATTTACTGTGTGGCCAAGAATATTATTTTCTGTTCTAATAGAGATAATGCTAAGGTGAATTTAAGCAGCTCTCTAATAGTGGCTCAGTTGAGTGTAACCTATTTGAACAAAGCATTTTTCAGTGTTGGAATTCATATTGTTCAATTGTTGCTGAGATATTAATCTTACCAGGGGTGTCTCAACATCTGTGGCATCTTGCAACCATGTCCCATAAACAGAGTACGTTGCTAAACCTTTGTAAATCTGCTCAGTGATATTAGTGAAGATAATGACTGCCAAATGAGCCAATATTTTCTTTTCTCAATGTTACCCTAAGTGTGGCCAATAGCAGATGCTTAAGGAAGCAGAGTGTAAGAAACAAGAGGCAGGGTGTTGCTCTCCTTGATATTCAACTTCTGTCTTCCAGTACTACTCACACATCATCAATAAATTATCTGGAAACCGCAGATGGCACTAAGGCTGATGGCTCTAAATCAATGTCAAATATTTATTGGAACTGTAGTAGCATCTTAAACCGTGTGTGGTCCCTGCTCTGTACCACCAATGGCATAAAGTAAAATGCAGACAAAAGAATATGCCACAGATTAGTTAATTGCAGATACTAATCCTGTTTGTGGGCCTTCACTATCTTGTTTTGCTCTTGCTGACTTGTGGGTCTCTAAGTAAATAAGTTACTTAGACAAAGTTCCACAGTTTCTGAGCATGATCTTTCTCCTACTGCTACAACTCTTTTACTAATTTTAAATTTCAAATCACACCCCAGGTTATATCACTCAATGGCTCACATGAGATTCGAGATAATAAAGTAAATAAAGTTTATAAAAATCTCAGAATGGGTCCTGGGATTGTGCCTAAGAACCAGAAGGTAAGCATATACCAGACTGATCCTTTCTTCTTTGTGCTGTTATATCTGCTGCAGATTTTTTAGGGACAATATCCAGGCTCTGTCCAGAGATGCTGGCAGAGTAACCCCTTCACAGAAGCAATAGGGATCACTTCAGCACAACATTTGCTTTATCATGATGTAGTTTCCTAAGGTAGGATTTGCATTTTTCCATACTTCAACGTGTGTTACAACCAGGTATCTTCAGCAGGGATCTTGTTCTCCTTCACCCTTGAAGCTGCAATTTGCCATGAGTCTGAGCCCATTTCTTACAGGCTGTTTGTGCTATGGCAGCCTGGAATACTTGATGAAGACTAACAAAACTTTGTTCTGTAGATAACATCAGTTGAATGTCAACAGTGCAGCTATGAGAGAAGATGTATTTTCTCCTCATCCATTCAGGGATTCACACTCAAAATAAAGGAAAGCTTACATGATTCTCCATGTCTGGTGGGTTTCCTCAACACCTTCTCCATCTCCACAATCCAAAAAGTCAAAGGCACATCACAAATTGATTCCAGAGTCAAGTGTCATTTTTACAACTCCATTTGCTGTTGATAGCCAGTCTTCAGCTCTTCCTCATCTACCTACACATCTTTGTGTTTGAAATCCTTCCTTGCCCTACTTTAGGTTGCCTTCACCCCTCTCTTTCTTTAATTAATTTTCTTTCTTGGCTCTTTATCTAATTGCTTTTGCCATGTTGAGCTATCTTTCCAAGTTCAGAAAACAGAAGAACACAGAGAACGCTGCAAGAGATTTGTCTTTAACTTTCTCCTCCTCACAACCAGGATCAGCATCTCCTTTTATCACCTGAGTGCGACCAAAGTAAGTGTAACACTTTTTGAAATTACTCTAGGTTGGAAAGCACAGGGCAATTAGAAACAGCAATTAATTCAGGGCTGTGGAGAAGTAACGTTTCTGATCACAAAGGAATAGCTCTCTGAGCTGTCCCAGCAGGCAGGGCTTGCACAGGCAGTAGCATTGAGTGAGCAAACTGGTGGCCAGCCCGTCACGATACACCTTGTCTGCATTCAAAGGCCTCCCCCAGTCTGTCCCTAGGGTCAGCTGAACAAGCAGGAGTTTCTCTTCACCCACTTTTCATTCAATCCAGACTACAAAAAATAAGTGATCCCAATTCTCTAATCTCTTCCTCCTTTGCTGGTGTCTCTCAGGTTCTGGATTGCCCTGCTGCAGGCACCCACAGGAGCCTTCTCAGCAGACACAGCCTCTTGGGTCACTGTGCCAGCACTGGCATGAAGGTAACTTAATGCTGGGACATGGGTCATCATCTTCAGAGCCTGGCTTCACCCACCCCTCTCCTCTGCACAAGGCACACGTAACTCTGTCCCAGTTCTCCCAGTACTGCTACCCATCCTTGAGAGTGTGGTTACTGCGGGGATGGAGGCCCCAGGCAGCAGAACAGGGCCCTGTTCTCACTTCTGCATCTTCCCTTGGTGCAGAGGGCCCTCATCACTGATTGCTTTGGGCTTCTGATCTGCCCCTGTCACACCAAGTTGCAATGAATATAATGCAACATTACCAAAAGGATAAACGGTACAATAACCACCGACAAACTTCAAACTTTTGAAACAGTGATTATGTCTGAAGAAGGGATTATTTCACAGGTGAGAGCATGAAATGGCTTCCTTTGAAGAGAGCATACATGAGAAATGCATTAAAAAGTCTGAACCTACAAAATCAGACAGCTCAAGAGAAAGTCTTTGGAGAAAACAGTGAGGCAGGATGTTCTGCTTATATGAAAGTATATCATTAAACTGTTTAATAGAACAGGAAAAATTGTGAAGCAATCATCATGAGCAATAACAAACTTGCAATGTTTATGTAGTTACCCAGAGGGAGAAGATCACCCTTGTTTTTTGGAGCCAGATGTGATTGTGTGTCATCAGTGCTTGAGGACAAATCATGCAGCTTATGCAAGAAAAGGGTAACTAAAACAGAAATAGAAGGGAGAACTGACCAGGAATTCAAAATTATCAGAACTTGGGGTTTATTGTGTAGTTACCCAGCAAAAGAAAGAAGCAGGTTCCAACATCTTGATATGGAAGCCTAATAAATAGAATGAAGAGTCAAAGTGAAGCATGAAATGAGCTGACATAAAAGGAAACAGCTACAAGTAATGTTGATGTTGGATACATGATAATGAAAATTCACTGATAAAGTGAAGAAACACTATTAACACAAATAATTAATGACTACCAATTAGAATTAAAACTGAAAGAGCCTAGAGCCCAGACTGCTAGAAATGAGAAGAAATTTTATTTATATACAAATATGTAGTTTTGTGCTTGGGAACAAATAGCACCACTGTATGCTAGAACCTCAGTTTGACATGACAGAAGAGGACCCCAAAATATACTCTTCAAAATCAGGCTTTTTATGAACTGCTGACATGAGGTAGCTATGCCAAAATGAATGCAAGCTCAAGTTGCCATCAAGAGATCTGATTTCAGTAGAGGTACAAAAATATTTTTGCCATGTAAGATCTCAGTGAAACTTTATCTGGAACATTGTATGAAATTACAAATTTAATCTGAAAAACATGCAAAGATGGGCACCTGGAATGGATGAGCAAGAGATTCTCTAGACAAGAGAAAATGTGCAGGTCATGGTTCTTCTAGCCCTGTAAAATGAAAGCTGAAACGGGATAAGATTGCTCTCTACAAATGTATCACTGCACGAGTGGTTTGTTGGCTAAAAAGGCAAGTGCTGGCACAGAAACAAAGGTGTGTATTGGCAAACGCATTAGGCTGGAAATTGAAGGACAATTAAAAGAAGGTTAGAGGAAGCAAAGCAGAGCTGTGTTAAAAATCACACACTGTTGTTTTACAAAGGGGCTTCTGTGAGCCCGTGCCTGGGGCAGCTGAGCACCATCAGCCCATTCAGCTCCATTTAATCTTCTGTTCCTGACAGAGATACCTGTCTTATGGTTTTTTTCAGCCAGTCTGCTGTTTCTAATTGAGCAACGATTTTCACATCTTCAATATCTTTGAAGGTTCTTTCAAGAAGTTTGTCCTGTAGAAAAATTTATTCTTTATAAACTGTTTTATTTTAGTCATATGATCCAGACAGCCCGATTTTTAAATGCAATGATGAGCCAAGCCTCACATGATCAAGTTATAACTAAACCTCCATCATTCCTCTGAAAGGTCCCTTTCCCCTGCAGCACTCCTGATGGATGTCAGCCTTTCCTAGCAACTGTTTCTATCACCCACACATTTATCAATATACACAGTGTACTAAACTATAATTATTATAACTCAGTGTATTGATATGCCAAAAGGCAATGAAAAAGAAGAGAGGAAATGTCAAACATAAATATCATTAATACTAAGCCAGCAGGGCTTGGTACAGTGGCCAGTACAGTTAAGAGGTGTTTTAATTAGTATTTTCAAAATAAAATGTATGAAATTACGTTTCATATTCAGATCTCATGGCGGGTATTTCTGCTGCTTTTAAGTGATGTGGCAGGGATGCAAAAGCAGAAATAATGTTTGTGTTTAGTCACGCAGGAAAAGATAACAATCAGCCAACAGGAAACTTGTAAAGTTCAACAAAGGAAATGCAAAGCCCTGCACTGGTGAGGAAAACCCCAGTGCACCAGTACAGACTGGGGACAAAGGGAGTGGAAAGCAGTTCTGTGCATAAGGCCCTGGGGGTGCAGGTGGCCATCACACAGACTGTGAGCTGTGTGGAAAAATACCTGGGCAGGGGACAGCAGAGACACTTGTCTCAGTAGTGTCCAGTGATAGGATAGGAGGCTACAAAGAGAAATATGGAATTTCCACCCAAACAAAAGAAGAAAACGTTTCTTATTTTTGCAAAGGAGGTCAAACACTGGCACAGGCTGCCCAGAGTGGGTGTAGAGTTTCTGTCCTTGGATGCTCAATGCCCAGCTGGACACAACCCTGATGACCCTGCTCCAGGTGTGCTTGCTTTGGGCAGGGAGGGTGGAGTGGACTAAACAATCTGCAGAGGACCATTCCATACTATGTTTCAGTAATCTTTACTGAATGTACATCTTAATCCTCACAGCTGCTCCCAAACCCCAAAGAATAAGCACATTATGATGGAAAACATAGAAAAGGTAGCAGAATGCATTCAATTGCAAACAATATGTTACCCATCCTGCTTGCACACTGATATCTAATAAGCAGTATATTCATGGTTGAATTTAAAACCACTTAGCTCACGAAATAAGTATCCTCAATTGGTTAATTCATTAGTAAAAGATGAAAGAGGCACTTGACAAAAACCTGTATTGACTCTTCGGAGAGTAAAATCGCAGATTTCTTCTCATGAGGTGTTTGCGCTGTTTTGAATCCAAAGATATCTTTAAATGCACTAACCAGCTTTAATCCACAGCTAAAAATAAGTCCCTGACTTTTCCTAAACTGGTTTAACTAGTTTTGGTCAGACCCTTATCTTTGAACCATAGTACCTCAAATTAGAAAACAAACAAGCTTTAACTGTGTTAGCTACTGCTCACACTGAGGCAGGTTCTGGCTTCTGTAGGACTGATTCTTTCTCACTGCATCCTGTACAGCAGAAAGTTTGCAAATTCCAGCCTATATTACTGTGCCTGGAGTGCATTGCAGCTTGAAGACAAGAGCTGTCATTGCTCATGTCATCACAAATGCATCCTTTAGAAACCCCTTCTTTCCATGTGGCTGTTAGCCCCTACCAGCGTGAGCACAAATGAAATATTACAGGAGTCTAAGCTCACTGAACAGAACCTGCCTGTGCCCTTTCTTCTGGCTGCACAGAAAGTGACATTTCTTGACTAATCTTTTCATTAAACGGGTTGCCTTCAGCAAGGAATTGAAGTGAGCATCCCTACGCCCTTCACAAGTAGCTCGATGGTGGTAAACACGTACCTTGGTTTATTCAAAACACTTTATGTTGTGTCTGCAGGTGACTGAAACAAAGAAACACGACTGCAGTTTGCATAAAAGCAGCTCTGTTCCTGAGGTATACAGTGTATATATAGGTACAGAGTGTATGTATTTGTAAGCAGTGAAGAGAAACACAGTTTCCATATGAACACTGTGCTTCTGTAGCCCAGCTGTACCTCATGCTGGTACTCGGTGGCTCCGGTCTGGCACTCGTCCCCTGTCACACCTCTGCAGGTCAGACCTCTCCGTTTCCAAAGCAAGGAGATTGGGGAACCTTGTCCAGGCAAGGCGTGCAAAATTGAACATTTCCATGAGCTGGTCAATAAAAGACACAAAATTGTTACAATTGTTAGCCTTGCTTAAAATTGGAGAGACATAAGGAAGCAGTCTGGAAAGCTCTAGAAGACTTCTGTGAGTTAAGTAACTTGCTAGTACTGCTTAGAGAAGTGGATCAATTTAAAGATACCATCTGAATCTCTCTTTTCCCCTGATAGTGAGCATTTAGCTGTCTCACTCATGGGTAACAAACCAAGATTTTGCCTTGCAAGCACTTGCAGTTATTTACCTATAGATTTCCACAACCTTGTGACTTGCTATCTCTGTGCTAGGTAATAGTGTTTCAAATAGGGTTGGGTTGGATTTTTTTAAATAATTTATTCAATGTTCCCAGACTAGGCCACATTGGTGATATCTTCTGTTTCCCGCAATGAAAAATTCACAATGCTACCTTGAATAACCAGTTTTGTAGGTTCTTTGAGAAGTGACCATATGTTACTACATTAAAATGCAAATGCATCATGGTACTATGTCACTATGATGTTTTCCTGATGATAAATAATTTAGGAGGGATAAATGAACTGTGACTTTAAAAGAGCAATCTTGAAAAAAAATCTGATTTGCTTTATTATTATTATCCAACATTTATACTGAGAACATCAGTTGGTCACTGCATTATAATTTATCATTAATGGACTACAATGATCAGAGGATATGGAATTTATTAGAGACAAAGTTTAAACCCCCACCATTTTTTAGCTGTTTTCAAAAACCAGACTGGACAAATGACACTGTTGTTCCCATCCTGAAATACTGCTGGGATATTCCCCATGAGTTCTGTTTGTGACTTCACAGACACATTTTACTGAGCAACTTCTGAAAAATGTACCTAAATTTAACTGCTGTAATAATCTGAGAACCTTTAATTTGCATATACCAAATAAACTTTTTTTTTTTTTCCTTGAGAGTTTGTGTGTGCTGACTGCAATTCTGCATCTGAGCTGCAATGGACTCTTCCTTTTTTGGGAGTCTGAAATGGAAAAGCCTCATCCCACTGTCTGTAGGGCTGCCTAATACATGTGAGGGTTTCAATACAACAAAAAAGGAATGCTTGGTGTGTAACAGGGTACAAAAAATGGTAAAACCTTTCAGCAGGACTGTGGGAGATTTGGACTCAAACCTTTGCCTGCCTGAGTTGGTTTTCCTATATGGCTGAATGATTGGATGATGTTTCAGCTTCAGTGAGCAGGTGTTTTCCAAGGGATAGCCTGTGAAAAACTGTCCACTAGACAGTTATGGTAAGGAGTTTACAGTTACGTGATTCTAAGCGCTCTGTCAAGAAGTACCTAGGTACCAGGTGTAACTACTATGGGGTGAATAAATCATGAGAAAACACATCTAAAAATAAGTATAAAATAATTGTTGAGCTGCTGTGGAGGATCTGAGCAGAGCTCCCATTCTCATGGCTTGGGTCAAGCACAAACCATTCTGAAAAACTAACCTGCCCTTGCACAAGCCAAGACTGTGCTTACAACAATTCTCATATAATACCTTATTTGTACAGTAATCTGGATAGTACAGGTTGCACAAGTTTATATAGTGTGTTTCCTAACTTTTAAATGCCTCTCCTTTTTTTTTTTTTCTTTTTTTTTTGGTTCAGCTGATACATGTCCATCTGTGCAATATTTAGTTGTGAAACCAATGGCATATGGTGGCAGGGCATGGCATCATGGCAGCAGAGCACCAGGACATCACGTTCCACTGTTTGGAAACAAACAGTGAGGCAAGTGGAGCGCAGTGACTTTTGCACACAGATGCAGCGTTCGTCAATAGCAATCCGGTGATCTCAAATTTGAGCTCCGCGCCTCGGGGATAGCAGCGGCCTTTTGAGGTTGGTGGCTGGGCCTGATGGCCTCAAAGGCCTCTTCCAGCCTTGGTGACTCCACCAGCCCGTGATTCCACGATTGTTTGCCATCGGCACGGGGTTCTGCGTATTTGCCCCTCTGGCTCAGGCTGCTCCAAGTCCCGCGGTGCTGCCGCTGTGGCCCGGTGGGTCGGTACTCCGAGGGCCAGGCCTGCTTCCTCCGCTGCCTCAGGCGGCTTTGGAGCCGGGTTTGGGCCCGCGTTGGCTTGTGATGGCTGCATTTGGGACACGGACACACCCAGAGAGACCCAGGCAGGGACACGCGGGGACACCCAGGGACACTCCCGGCCCCTCATGGAGCAGCCGCTCCGCCCCTCGCAGGCCGAGCACTGGTGGGGGTGGTGTCTGTGTGTGTGTGTCTGTGTGTGTCTGTGTGTCTGTGGGTCTGTGTGTGTGTGTGTCTGTGTCGCGGTGTGTGTGTCACTGTGTCTGGCAGTGTGTCTGTGTGTCTGTGTGTGTCGGTGTATCTGTCAGTGTGCAGGTCACTGTGTGTTTCACTGTGTCTCTGTGTCAGTGTGTGTGTGCCAGTGTGTGTCAGTGTCACTGTGTCTCTGTGTCAGTGTGTGTGTCACTGTATCTCTGTGAGTGTGTCAGTGTCTGTCAGTCTGTCAGTGTGTGTGCCAGTGTCTGTCAGTGTCACTGTGTCTCTGTGTGTCCGTGTGTGTCAGTGTGTTTGTCAGTCTGTCAATGTGTGTCACTGTGTCTCTGTGAGTGTGTCGGCGTGTCTGTCAGTCTGTCAGTGTGTGTGCCAGTGTCTGTCAGTGTCACTGTGTCTCTGTGTGTCCGTGTGTGTCAGTGTGTTTGTCAGTCTGTCAATGTGTGTCACTGTGTCTCTGTGAGTGTGTCGGCGTGTCTGTCAGTCTGTCAGTGTGTGTGCCAGTGTCTGTCAGTGTCACTGTGTCTCTGTGTGTCCGTGTGTGTCAGTGTGTTTGTCAGTCTGTCAATGTGTGTCACTGTGTCTCTGTGTGTGTGCGTCAGTGTGTCCGTGTGTGTGTGTGTGTCCGTGTGTCTGTCACTCTGTCAGTGTGTGTGTGTGTGTCCGTGTGTCTGTCACTCTGTCAGTGTGT
>VYXD01007100.1:7659-64409 GCA_013397195.1 Hylia prasina | reverse complement strand
CACAGCCCGTGCCGCCGAGGGCGGCGCGGGGAACGGGCTCGCAGGGAAGGCCACGAGTTCCTCTGCCGCTCGGGGTGTGGGGAGAGCCGGGTGTGGGGATGGGCCGTGCCCGCCGCCCCGACCCCGCGGGTCCGTGCGCTGGGAGTGCTCCTTCAGCAGCAAGAGAGCCCTTCCTCCGCCCGTGCCCTGCCCTGAGACTCGCTGGGCTCGTGGAAAAGGAGCCGCGTGGGTCCCCCAAAAGGCTTCCCTGAGTGGAGTTTAAAGTGTGGCTGATTGCAGGGACACGATGATTGGTAGCGAGCTTGTAATCGAAACCAGCTTGAATCCCATGAAAATAGAAACCTTTAATTTCTTTTAACCTACTTCAAGGCTTTAGCAACTGAAACTTTTAAAAAAATATTTTAATAACTCTTTCGGTAATAATTAAGAAGTGGAGCATGTAGGAGTTTTACTATCTGTTACATCCATCTTTACTGAAGCAGGCTAGAATTTCTTGATCCCCAACTTCCCCATTTGTGTATCATGACTGTGCTTCTTAACTGAGGTACCATTATTTCAGCAAGTTGGAAATTATGTACTAGGTACAGGGTAGATTTCTAGGATCTTCACCCATCAGTTTCTGTCACCCTCCACCCACATATAGGTGCCTTAAAATTCAGCCATTTTCCCGTCAAAAATCTAGAGATGGATAGGAAAGATTAATTTTATGGATTATGTTTTTATGGGTTTTTTTTTTTACCTCTGCCTGTTGCCGAGCTATAAAGTAGTCACAGATCTAGATCTCTAACTTTTTGCTGCAAGTACTTGGTCTTTATTGCTGGACTGTATGTATAGTGAAGCTTTACTAGACACAGTTTTAACAATGAAAGCACACTGGGGGAGTTGTTTTAAGTGTGGCTCTAGGTTTTGGACATGATAAATGTTTTTTTTCTTACAGTTGCAGAATAACCCAGCCTGTCCACATCTTAGTCATCTATAGCAGCTGAAACTTGTGGATAAGATTTAACATTGAAGCAAAACTGTTACCATCCATACCACCTCTCTCAGCTCCTGAAAGGCCAAAGGAGCTGCTACAAAGTGCAGGGTTCTCTGTCATCCTCCTGTTTCTGGGTTCTAGCTCTTGGAGGAGCTCCCAGTTCCTCACAAGGGTGGTTGTTTCCGGTGCTTGGAAGGGGATGCACAACAAAGGAGACTGTTATACTGCCATTTGGAAGGGTTAAGTGAATGCCTCAGAAGGTCCTGGATGTTGTTGAAGACATGAATTGTTGCAGTGACTGCAGGCTTGGTTGGCTTCTTCAGCCAGAAATTGTGTGTGTTTAGGTGTTTTTTTGTCACAAAATACCCAGTGTTTGAGGATGTTTGGTGTAGTTTGCTTGTTACTTGTCTGCAGGAAGCAGAGCTGCTGAGTGGCAAGCTAAAAGTTCTGAAAGGGAGCCAGTATCAGCAAAAATTGTGCTTGGCTGGTTTGGTATGTTGTGTGGAGGACTTGCATTATGTAAACATCGGTGTCTGGGCATGGATAGTACCATCATACACATCCGTGGTGTTTGTCCCTGTTGCTGATTCCAAGCCTTGCAGTAATAAGTCTTCCAGCCCTGCTTGGTTTAGCCTCGACCATTGCACAGTTTCAAGCTGCCAACTGTAGTAACAAATCCTGTCCATCTGAATAGACTAGGTATTCCCCTTTTTTTTGTCTTCTGAGTGACTCCAGTGCAGGGTTTGTAGTGAGCACTGTTCTTCTGCTGGGCTTTCTCCAGCAGGGGGGACCCCATGGATGTACCCTGTCACTTTCTCCCCTGGCTGTGGTGACGAAGGCTGTGCTTTCAGCAGATGTGCACACTACCTCACGCCTTTCTGCGCCGTTGTTCAGCGAGATGTTTGTAAATTTGTAGAGCTCCTTGTGCAAGAGCCGTAATTGATAGATCCGAAGGAGACGTCCATTAGCATAAATAGGAGTTAAGGCTGGAGCTCTCGGTGTCTGCAGGGGCGTCTACACGATCAGTATCGGCCATCCTGCCGAGTAAATAGCTCTTCTCCTGAGCAGGAGGAGGAGGAGAGAGGCTGCCAACATCCTGTTTGGAAGACAGGTAGGCAATCTATTGGTACAATTTGCTTTGAGTATCTGTTTAAGTCACTTCTAAAGATAAGAAAATTGTGGAAATGGGCTTTTATATATATATATATATAATTTTTTTTTTTTGGCAGTAGTTCATTCCACATGTATTGGAAGAAAGGAAAGGTTGTGGGGTTTTTTTTTTCTTTAGAAGGTGATTAGGTTTCAAATAAAACTTGGCTGAACAGTTGTCAGATAAATGAGTAATTTTTTAGGTTTCAAAAGAATTATTGTGAATTCCTGCGGGAACATAATACAAGAGAAAATACCATTTTTACCTGTAAGAGATTTGGGAAAGTATGAAAGGAGGCTGGAAGCGTTGATTCCTAGGACTTCAAATTTGTCGTGTAATGTCTATTGTAAAATGTAATTCAAACCTTCTGTGTAATTTAAAACATGAGAAGAATAAGAGCTGAGCTTTTTGTTCTTGATTAAGTATTCCAGTTGTAATTACTTTGTGAATAATAAGTTTGAACAGAACATAATTGCAGGTGCAGTTTTTGGGTAGTTATCCTTGTCTTGTCTGATCAATATGCAAAAGGTGAATCTGGGTTTTAATTACCAAGATTAAGGAGTTAACCCTGAAATTTAAAGTAAAGACTGATCACTGCAACTTGACAAACTGGTGAGCACTCGAGTGTTGTGTGTTCCCCCACCCCCTTCCATTTACTTGATTTTTGGCTTTCCCCTCCCAGCAAAATGACAGTAGCACAGTAGCAAGTGGAGCAACAATCCTGCTGCTGCTAAAGCTTTCCCTGGTGATGACCAGGGCTGGGTATCAGCAGGCTCATGTGAAGGCTGAACTGAATAACAACTGAGTGATGGAGAGTCAGCTGCGAGTGCTGCTCTGCTCCTCCTGTTGTAGTTGTGTCCTTCAGACAGGTTCTGTTCAGGGTTAACTCCAGCAATGATTTATGCAAAGTAAGAGCCATGATTTATGCAACTACCCTGATAAACAGTGAGGCTTTATCTTGTAATCCTTTCATAACCAAAAGTGCAAGTGAGATTTCTAATGCAGATTTCCAATTAAATTAGATAAAATTATCTGGAACTCGGCTTCTGTTCAGCAAATCTTGAATTTGCTTGCCTCTTGATGTCCTAGAACTTGTTTAAAATCTCCCTGCATATGTGTTAAATATATTTTCATGTGAACTGGAGATGGAGTACAGTAAATGTTCTTACGTGGGATATGCTTTCCTGGAATAGCTCAATTTCTGACCTGATCTGTGCCTTCTGTGCAAGTTTGAGAAACAAGTTTAACTGCACCAAAAGGTATCTTGATGACTAAGCTCAAACAGTAAACAGTTTAGAAAAATGTCAACTTATAACCTAATTATAAAGGGATAGTAAAAACCTTGTACTTTGTTTTAATTCATTTTTGGGGGAGGGGCTGTCTGTAGAAGGAACGTAGTTACAGGAAACCAAGGGACTTCCCTTGTATGTACTTTGTGAATAGATTACTTACTGAGAAGTAATTACAAAGTCATCTGGCACAGAATCCCTTTGAGTAGAAGCATAAGTGGAAATTTGTAGTAAAATCAGAACTTTGGCTGAAGGAAGGTGTGTGAACACTTGCTTAAGAAATATCTGTGTAACCACATGCATTGAATAGCTCCGATAGAGTTCTGCTGAGATCAACTCAACGGTGGCCCACATTGAAATCAGGTTCTGCTCCATAAGACTAAAGGATTAAAAGAGGTTAAATACTCCATGATTGTGAGCACAGCCCTCACTTCAGAGTATCTTATTTCACAAGGGTGTCCTCTTCAGTGAAGTAGCTGGTGAGTTGGGCTGAATTCTGCTAATGAGGTGGCCCTGGCTTAGTTGGTCCCAATTCACCATCTTCCCAGAGCAATTGGGTGAATATTGTACTTGGGTTTTGTCACTGTCATCTAAAAGAAAGCGACAGAACTACCATGTCTGGTGTCAATCTGGATTTTGATATTAATGTGCTGTAATGTTGTTAAATAGATCATATGCAGTATTAAGTTTCACCTAAATCAATTTAATAATGCCCCTTACCTTGAATGCATGTGCTGCCAGAGGTAGTAGTATATCCAGGAGGAATGTAGCTTGAGGAGCACACCCTCTAGGGCAAGCATTCAGTATCTAGCATGTTTCAGTGGTTAAGAATAGTGAGGAGAACTGTTTGAAAAGCAAGTCTGCTTTATTTTTGTGCATAGAGCTATACACTCAGCTATGTAAACTTTGACCTAACTAGATTGGTTACTTGAACTGGTATTGTGTTTCATTAGATAAATGATTTAAAGAGGACAAATCTCTTCATTGGTAGTTGGGAAGTTTCTTTATAGTCTTCAGTTCTGAAGATGTTCAACTAGTTTGAAATGCCTTGTTATTTTTCAGAAATTCTCTTAATTTGCTGAATGTCAGCCACAAGTTTGCCATATTCTTTGCCGTAGAGTTTTGGGTCTTCTTGGTGGCATTTATCCACCTGCTGCAGATGTGACTTGCAGGGCCTGGCCCTTCAGATTGATTTAGTTTTGTTGTATTTCACGTGTAGAGAACACAGTATTATCCTGAATCCATTCCCATAATTGTGTGCAAAGTGTGTAGTGAGACACTTGAGGTCTGGCATATTACCAGGGCCAGGCCAAAGACTGGCTAGCTGATGTTGGATCAGTGGGCCCGTTTTGATAATTCTTCAAAACTTAGTTGTTTTGATTAACTTCCAAACCTGCCAGTGTGTTTTCCAGCTCCTGGAGGTGCATTACATTTTCTTGGTCCCTGGCTTACAACTAGTAAAGCAAATGGACTTGCTGAGAGTAGATAAGAATGCTGGTGAAATCTAAAACATGGATAAGCCTGTCTTTCTGCTAGTTGAGGGAAGAATCCCAAGTCTTGCACATATTTGGAACGTTTGGAATAGGTATGTTTTAAGGTTAACTTGCACCCAAAGCAGTTTACAGTCTCTATTCATCTTTTAAAGCAGTATCTTTCACAGATAAGGTTTCCCAATGGATATAACCTTGGAGCACAAAGACAAACAGACTGTATCCTTTGGAGATATGCTGGCTAGGTATTGGCCACATAGGGTAGGTCATTGGCCCTTGTGGTGCTTGAAAATGTGGGCATTCTGCTGATAGCATTGACTGATTTACTTTTGTGGAAACAAGGCACAGATGAAATGTGACATGATGATATGACATGACCCAGACTTGTCTTTCTGGCAGGAACCTTGTTTAGATGAGTTAAATATTACTTCCTTTGTTGCCTGAGTCTCTCCAATCTCTCCAGTTCCCAGAGATGTATTTTGTTTGGCTTGCAATGGTGTCCTTGCAATGTGGCAATTGGAACTCTATATGAGGGACTTCCGTAATGCTTTTTGTCTGGGGGGTGTGTGTGGTGTTTAAACATACTTGGTGCACTCAGAGTTGATGTCTGGATGAATTTCAACTTCTGAATATACATAAACAAAGTGCTGCTACCATGTTTTCTGCTTTTTACTCCTAGTGCTGGGTTCAGTCTGTCAGAGGGAAGGGGGAAATGGATTTGCTGGGCTGTGTTTTTTGCAGAACTTTGTGGCTTGTTGCTGATGTTTGAGAGGTTGGGAAATGCCCATTTTCTATTTTCTGTGAGCGCTAATCTTGATAGGATTGAATTTGGAGGGAGCATGCTGTTGACCTAATGTTTGTCAGTGATAAACTAGAAGACAGAGCATTTAATCTCTAACAAGGACACACATGCACGCTCTCTAGTTGCTGGATTTAGCATTTAAATATTCAATGGAACTGCAGCAGGCTTTCCTGGCACTTGGAAAGCACATCTTTAAGCATCTTGATCTGTGTTTGGACAAATCTGGGAACTGATCATTTTCCTGTTAAAAACAGAATTGTCCTTGTTTTGAGAATCAGAGCCCTCTGAAGCTGTGAGTTAAATATTGCTGCAGTTGCTCTGGAGGCAAACAGAGCTGCTGTTGTTTGCTCCATAATAGCACTTGCTCAGTCTTGGACATGAGAATTTTTTACAAGATGGGGAATGTTGGCTAGGATCCTGGAGCGTTGGTTTGGTGGTTTTTCTTTTTTTTCCCCTGAATTGCTTATGAACTCCTGATTTATCAGAGGACAGCACCCTTCACCCAGGCATATCTACTAAGTGTCACCATGGGCTTAGTCCTGAACCTGTGAATTCAGAAGGACCCCAGCAGCAGTTGCTCTGTAGCAGCTTGATGTGAGATTCCTCTAGCAAAGGCTGTTTATACCTATGGGTAATGTGGGAATTTTGATAATTTCTGTTGTAGAGTGAGAATTCTTTATAGAACTCTTATTAAGCCTTTCAGCTGTTAGATTTCTTTATTCTAGACAGTTATTGCTTATTGGCTCAAAAAGGCGTCTGTGATGCAAGGTTTTAGATATTCCACAGTGTGCATTAGACAGTTTTGTGTTTGGTAGGAGTTCTCTGTGTGTGTTTGAAGAGGTAGCTGTTAACAGATGATTGGATAGCTGGTGACAATATGTATTGCTGGCTAACAGCTATTGTAAACATACAAAATGTACTCTAAAACAGAGAAAGTGATTGCTGACACTTAACAACCTTAAAATGTTAAATTTGTTTTTGTTGCATTGTCTTGCAAGGTAGGGGGTTTTTTTGCACCTGCACCAACTTGTTATATGTTAGAGACCAAACTAAATTTCTGATAGGAACTACATGTATTTCTTGACAGTTTTATTTTAAAACAGAATTATAAAATAGTTCTTCCAACCCTAACAATTCTGTGGTTCTTCAATAATTTGCTGCCACGAAGAACTTTAAAAAGTAATATATTATACCTGTGAGGTAAGACCCTTCCAAGCCTGAGGTGAGGAGCTGCCAGCAGTGCTGTGCTAACTGGCACGGAGAGACGCATTCTCGGAGAAGGCAGGGAAAAGTAGGTGGAGAATGGGAACATTCTTTCCTTTCCCTGTGCTTGAGATAACCTTTCTTTCTCCCAGAGCAAAGCATAGGCTGCTGGTTTCAGGCTTTGATCGTTCACACCTAGATTCCATACATGGTTTGTACCTTTTAAATCCAGTTTGGTGCTTTTAGGCCGTTCCCTCATAATCCATGTGTTTGTTGCTGTGATGCTGACAGCAATGTGTACTTCTGGAAAAGTCACCAATTATGTTTTCTAGCTGGAATCTTCCAGAGTGATGGAAGTAGAAGACAATCTCAGTGTGGAAAGTTGCTATGAATAAGGTTTACCAAAGCCTGATTGTTGGAGAACAGGGTAAAGAGAAATGGGATTGAGAGTTTCTTAAAGGAAACATTTCTCAGTCCTTAAAAGAAAAAGGTAAAATATTAGCCTGCAAACATAGAAGTGTTGCTGCCTCCCAAATGTGAATGTGAATATTTGTGGATGTTCCTGGTTTTTTAATTGAACCCATTTTGTCATTATGGTTCATCATAGCTCTGGATGTCAATGTTTTGTAGGCCTGGTATTCTGATTTCAGCCTCTTACACAAAGGAATATGATCAGAAATGACTGAGGCAGGAAAGTTTGATCTGTTTTGTTCCAGTTTTCTTTACATCAAATGAGCCTAATTATTGTCAGATTTTCCAGTCACTTCAAAAGCTGGACTACAGCAACACAGGTATTTTCACTGGCAACATAACTTTTCATTGCTTTAGCTTTCAGAAGCAGATGTTGGACCATAGCCACGTGCTGGGTGTTGTTCAAGGTTCCTGCGTGGACATAGCCAAAGACTCTGCCCATGTGAGCAGGTTTGCAGGCTGAGATTGTGGCACTGTGTCAGAAGCAGGATTAAACCTTTCTTTGAGGAAGGACAGGTAAATGGATAGTTCTAGATACTCTCATAGAGTCTCAAGGTGTAAAAAACCAGAAAATATGGCAAGGTAGGTAAATTAGTAAGAAGGTTATGTAGGAACCATGACAAAACTGAATATTAGTGACAAAATTTCTGCAGTAATGATTGCATGAGTTTTGCCTCCCTCTTTGAGGGAACTGAAATCCTGTCCTATTTGTGGGAGCGATCATGCAGATTTTTTGGTGGAAATGGAATTGAACAGTGTACACAAAGACCAGGAAAACAGAAGTTATGGGGAAGACATACCTGAAGAGCATTAATTGTGACTTTGAGCCATGGTAAAGACAACAGGCCTGTATCTTAATTGAACAGGGAAAAATGACTCATAAGCATGCTGTGTCTTGCACTCCATGCTTTATGGCAGAAGCTATGCTTTCAAATTTGCATTAGAGTCTCTTAACTGTGTGGTAAAAGTGGTGTAATGTAAATAGCTTTTTTTCCTGACTTCAAAGAAACAATTCTGGATGATGTACTGTGGTGAGTGGAAATAGTAGTGCCTGTTCTGCTCTAAAGTTGCTGCTGTATCCTACTATAAGTTAGATGCTTCACTTCTCAAAGAAGGGAATCAAAATAAGCATTTGGAGTATCTGACATAGCACTTGGTACCCAGACCTGTGAAACCAGGACTTGTGCAGGTAGTAACTCATTTCTAGCAAGTAATCATTTGGAACTTGTTCAGAGAGTGTTGAGATATGACCACATGAAAAACAGAGCACAACTGCTTTGATTTATCAGGTGGGTACCTGACAGATAGATGTTCCAGAAATATTTACTTACTTTTCAGGCACAAAGGACGAATTAGCTGTTCACTGCTAACATACATCCCTGGTAAGTCCCTGCTTGCAGTATCTTGCTGTCTCGAGAGAACTGAGTGTATTTAGAAGTAGCACCTTTATTCTTGGGTGGCAGGTGAAGAAAGGTTCTCGCCCTGTTAAGGTATTCAGTGTTGTAATCCTTATTTGCCTAAGAAACGTTCCATCTGTGTTTAAAGATTCTCAGGTTTTTTTTTTTTTAGTACTGTGGTTTTATGGAATCTATCCCTGAGATGAGCTCAGCTGGTCAGAGCATGATGCTCATAACACCAAGGTTATGGGGTCAATCCCCTTATGGGCCATTCACTTGAGAGCTGGATGATCCTGGTGGGTCCCTTCCAACTCAGAATGTTCTGTGACTCTCTGTGGTCCCTTTTGGGAGTATTTCGGTTGTAACAGTTTGCATGGAACTGCTGTAGAGGGCTAGAATTAGACATTCACTACATCAGCTCAGGATTTTTATGAGTCCAGTCAGAAAGATTGGTAAAATGTGGTGGAAGTGTACCCATAATGCTACATTCTTATCTAGTGACAGAAAGCTGGTTAAGGGTCACAGGAAAGATGTTGCTGTATCTGACTTAGAAGAGTGGCAGCTCTGGGTGATGCACTGTGATTGAGTCCTAGAGAGCCTAAAGGTCATGTTCTCACTTCATTGTGAGACATACCATATTTGTCCTTAAAAAGAGTTTCAGTTTCTCTTAGCAAGAATGACATCATTTCCAGGAGGCTGATGAAGGGAGGGGAAAGAATCATGATTCTCAAGGTTAACTTACTCACTGAAGCAAAACCTAAAACACTTCCTAGCTTTGTGCTGAATTTGAGTAATAATCCTTACCCTTCATTTTATTAGAAGGTGTATTTGTGGCTAACTCAAATCTTAGTTTGTTGAGAATTCTAATGACTTTGTTGTTTGGTTTTTTCCCTCCCACGTAACTTAATGGATGAAGAAGTTGGAAAACTCTTGTCCGTGGATCTGTATGGGGTTTTGTAATCAATGTAAAACTATCAGATCCCATTCCAAGCAACTAACTCAACCTTCTCTCTGGTTTACTTTAGTTGGTAGGGAGGTTCATCCTAACAGTGACAGGAGGCTCTGCTGGCACAGTCAAAATTCCAGGGCCAGCATTTGGGGTGCTTGGCTCCCTGTCTTGTGTCAGTGGGTTTGAAGTATCTACTTGTGATTACATTTTAATGGTACAACCTCTAGTTTACGTGGAGCAGCCCCTTGCACTGGTAAGGGACTGTGCACACAGAGGCAAAAATAGACTGAAGTTGAGCTATTTTCCTGGCTGGGTGGGTTAACTCTGTTAACAGGAGCAGTTTACGAGAAGATCTGGTGGGAGTCTTTCAGAATGTTGTGAAAAAAGACAGCTTCAAGTACTGGTTATAGGGAAAAAGTCTGTTAAGCATTTTTTTCAGGTATAAACAGCACAGATACAATTACTCAATCTTCTGCAGATCTGAAACTCTGTAAGTTCTTTAACGTACTTTTTGTTTTTACCTTTTGTAAAGGTCACAATGGTTTCCATTCCTGAATACTATGAAGGAAAAAACATCCTCCTGACAGGAGCTACAGGCTTTGTGGGAAAAGTGCTTTTGGAAAAGCTGCTCAGATCCTGTCCTAAAGTGAAAGCAGTGTATGTGCTGGTAAGAAAAAAAGCAAATCAGACACCTGAGGCACGAATAGAAGAAATTACCAGCTCTAAGGTATGTGTCATATGCTCACAGAGTTCATTTTTGTCCTTCATTATGATGTTCCCATTTAATGTTGAGAACAGCTTCAGTTTGTCTAAAGCAAAATGTTATTGTTGAATGTTTGTTTGTTGTTTTTTTGTTCTAACAGAAGTACAAAAATCTAAGACCTGGCAATGCTTCTATAGCTGCTTCAAGCTGTTAGTCTCTAGCAAAGCAAGTAGCTGAAAATTATCCTGTATTTAATTCAGGAGGAGGATGTTCAGCTGTAATACAGAAATGAGAAGTAAAAACCTGTGTTAGAGCTTGTTAAGAGAACATAAAATCAGGTACCAAGACGTAGTGGGCTGGGGGTTGTAAGATGGATTGAGACCCTTTCTGAGATCTCAGGCAAGTCACTCTTTCACCTTGTGCCTTCTGGAATGTGCTACTGGATCTAGCAGTAAATAAGAATGTGTCATCTCAACAGGAGCTTACAAATGTAAGTGGAGCAGAAATGTTTGGCTTAGCAGATTGTTACAGATTTGTTGGTCAGCTTGTGACAACTAGAAAGGCACTGAAAGTCTGTGCTGTGGAATTATCAAAGTGGCTCTCTACATGATTTTCTTTGCATTTTTCTGGGCAAAATACTTTGCCCCTGAAAAAACTAATTACCTTGATATTCTGGTGAGCTAGGCTGGCCAATTGTACTAAGTGTATAATCATCCATCTCTGTTGCCCATCTTTCTGCTTAGACAGTATCCTGTTCATGATGGCAAGGATGAACAGGATGAGGAGAGATTTCTAGCATGAACTTCACTAAAGGAGTTCTTTTATTTCTATCTAAGCCTCCTTCTTATGAAATACAGGTGTCAGCAGTTTAATTTTTTCATTGAGATACGGTGTAGTCTGTATGAAGTGTGTTCTTAGAAGGTGCTAAGGGGGTATCAATAAGGAACTATGGATGCACTTAGAGTCAAGTTGTTTAAAGTAAGGCAATGGATTTCTATGACTGACTAGCTGGGATTATAGCAGATACAAAGATGGCTGTTCCCTAGTAAATTATTTTCTGTAACTGGTCAAAACGACCTCATTTTCAAAAGCATCTTCCTGCAGTCTTGTGCAATGTCATAAACCACAACAGAACAAGTTAGAATGGGGTTGTATCTTAAAATTCAGTTACATGATCTCTCTACATAAAACCCTCAGTTTGTCACTGCCCTGAAACAAGGAAAAGATCTCCAGACTAAGCTCTGAGATGAAAAAGGAAAAATTTCTCAATCCACTTTCTGTATACGCTGTTACCCAAAGAAAAGTGGGGAGTATTTGGACAGAGAGAGAAGTAGCACTAGTGTGGACTGACATAAACTTTGGTAAGCTGTAAGGCTCAGTGTGGCTTTTAGGAAACCTGTTGTAAAAGGCTTTTAATTTGAGCCAGTGTCTGCTTGTAGTCTGTACCAGCTCCTGTTGAGATAAAAATCTGATGTGATTGGAGTCTTGGTGAGCCCTTATTGCTGGAGCAGATTCACAGCAGAAGCCCTGGTAAGCAGAGTTACTACTTGAGGCAGGAACATGCAGGGGTGGAGTTGCTCATCTATGCAGGGATGTCGAATTGGGCCAGGTATTTGTTCTGTCCTCATCAAATGATGAGACAAGACTGAAAGTCCATTGCTTAAATGGCTTTAATGTCATCAAGATTCTTCCAAAAGTCTATGAAAATTTTAATAAGATCTATTATCTTAAGGTGTCCAGTTGCAAGGGTGCTGCCAGTAATTCTTCACAATTTAGGTGGACTCATTAAGTGTTCTACTGATGCTTGAAGGTTCTATTTCTTGAAGAGTTTGAATTCTAAATGGGTGAATGCGCTAATAAATAAAATAAATGTGAAATAAACTGAGCTACAAGTAGCAGAACAGTGTTGAGGTTTCTGTTTTCTTTGGACTTCAGATATATAATTCCTGTGGTGATTTGCCCTATGTATTGCATGGAGTCTAGGTATTTCTTCTCCTTAATATTGGTGTCAGTGCTAGTGAGAGGTGTGTAGGAATAGTGCGTGACTATAGATGTGAAAAGGGGTATAACAGATGTGATGGACATATGAAAAATAAAAACTGGCTCCTTAACAGCTCATCCATGGTACTACTTTTCTGTCATAATGCAATATCACACATAAATATGGTTAACAGGCAGTTGCTTCAGCCCCCTGGAGGAAGGTGCCATCATTCCCACCAAAAGCATAGCAGGCTTGTTTTTCAAAATCACACAAAGTTTCTGCCCTTAGGTAAGAACTCCTTGCTGTACCCATAAGAGCTGCAGAGGCTTTAAATGCTGTCTTGGCAGCTTTGTCCTATAAAGTGAAGCTTCATGTTTGCAAAGTCCAGTCAAAGCCTTGAAAAGTGGAGGTATCCCACATTGTCACTGTAGAATTAGCACTGCTACTTCAGGTGGCCACACAATGAGCTGCATTAGCTCATGTTTGGGCTGAAAAAACATCTTAAAAAAAAAAAGCTTGACCTGCAGCTGCTCATGCAGCTCTGGAGCTTCTTGCTCTTGCCAGTGTCAGAGAAGCAACAGAAATAAAGAAATTAGAAGGACCAGTCTCTGTGGTAGAAATATAAAGTTACATTGCCTGAAGTGTTGTGAAACTGCACCTTTTAGGTGACTGAATTTATAGTTTAAAATTAATTAACATCATTCTGTAAGGAAATGTCTTTTGACTATTTGTATTTGGTATAACTGCATGCTTGAGGGGGAAAAACAAAGTACTTCTGTGATTTTAATACAATACAATTGACTGGCATTGAAGCAGTTGCAAAATATTAGCCCCTGGACAGTAAAGAAGGGTCTGCTCTTCTGCAACTTGCAAAGGTGTTTTATTCCCAGAGAACTGTGTGGCTCAGGGAAACTTGCATTCTAATGAGTGTAAATAAGATGAGGCAAGAATTTTGATCCGTGTGTTAAGCCACCTGGTTAGAACCCAGCTATTTATGAGGCAAATTCTTGAGGGAATATAATTTTGGTGAGGTTTTTTTCCAGAGGGAATTGTTGAACACCACTTTGATAAAACTTAATCAGATGTTTAATGTGGTATGCCTTTTTTCTTTTAACTAGCCAGAGAAGCAATTTCTTGGGGTTTTTTTGTTTGTTTGTTTTTGGGTTTTGTTTATTTTTTGTTGTTTTTTAATAATCTGGAAATTTTCCAACTCTAGCATAATTTGAGAACAGCATTTCTTAAATCACTGGAAATTTGTAAATATTAATGCAAGATTTCTAAACCTAAAATCCAGCATGACTTTTGTAAGAATTTGAATAGCTATTATCAAGCTTGGGAAGTGGGTAGACTGTTCCCTTTCTTTATGTTGGAAAAAAATATTTACTTCATGAGGAGTCTGTAACATGTTCTTATGGTATTGCTAATGCACTGTTCTAACTTCCTGATCATCTTGAGAAGTTAGGAGGTATAGACAAAGAATGTGGGATTTTTCTTCATTTAAGTGAAATGTTTTTCTTACCTTCACTGAGTTTATAGTCCTGTTATTTTTGGCAGCTCTTTGACAGGTTGAGAGAAGAGCAACCAGACTTCAAAGAAAAAATAATAGTAGTTGTGAGTGAATTTACACAGCCTGAACTGCATCTTAGTCAACCAATCAAGGAAGAACTTATAGAATGCATTAATATTATATTTCATTGTGCTGCTACAGTCAGATTCAATGAAACACTAAGGTGAGTCTAAAATTCTGTTTACCCTGGTCTGGTAAACCAGTAGTGCTCAAAGGGAGAGAGGGTGAATCAGGTGTCTGCCCAGTGTTGCAAATATGGGTAGAAAGGCTACAAATAAGCTGTAGCTACATGTACTGTGCTGCCTAGTAATGTTAGTTTTTCTCCTGCTGTATAAAGGACAGCACAAACTATTCCTTTGGCCTGCTTTGTTAGAAAGGGAGCGCACATTTTCAGAAGATAGAGTTTTGTGTGAAAAGTTGTGTGTGGGAGGTTCTAGTGCTTGCTCTCTTACCTGATTAAAAAGCAGGAGGTGAAATACAGCTCAGCTTTTCTTCCCGTCTTTTAAAAGTCCCTTATTAATAATGGAGGTTTGCATTGGAAGAAGTGGGGGGAAGTAGATGCACAGGGAGAGAGATGAAAACAAGTGGAAAAAGTGGTGCACACAGCTGGGATTATGAGCTCTTTTGATTTGTTGAGAGAGGTAGAAAACTAATTAGTTACCATTGATGTTAATTGCTTTGGGATAATGTTCCCCTTTCCTGCCCCCCACTTGAGTAATAATGTGAGATAAAGCAGTCTGGAACTTAAAAATTGTTTGGGGGATACCAATTTTGTTGTTGTTAGTGTAACACTTTTATTGCAAAGACTTTGAAGTGTTGCTTAGCTATACTCTTGGAACTTGATAGTACCTGTGTACAAGAAACTGGTGCCCACAGCAAGTCTGTAGGCTGGAGAGAAGACCAAAACTATAAAATAATCATAAGAGTTGGCCAGCAAGCTGTTAGCTGCTGGGAGCTGTGGCGATACACCTACTCTGCTATGGTGTCCTTAAATGTGGTAATGAGCAGTAGTGAAGCTGGAGTACAAGTGTGGTTCTTGGTGGTTTGCCTTTTTTTCCCCCTTCCTTCCATCCTGTACGGAGCCTTTTGCTGTCCTTCAAAAAGATGCCAGTCTCCCACTTACTGGCCCACTAAGCCTTCCAGGTTGTTGACCAAACTCAGCTTAAACTTGGAAGTTCAGAGGTGCATCTTATAGGAACTTGGTGTTGTGTTGCATTATTTCCTTCATGTTTTATGGAAAACATACAATTGGGATTTAGATTGAAGAAATCAAGGGATGCTGGTAAGAAAAGGGTACAAGGAGAATTATCCTGAACATTGAGAGGTGTTCTAGATTAGGATTGTGGTATAGTATTCGAAGCAGAAAATTAGGGCAATCTCCATGCTGCTTTTTTGGGTTAGGGTGGAGAATTCAGGGATACTTAATATACCCAGCCCTGAGACATTTGGAAATTAATTTTTTTGCTTGTTTTTGTCTTGCTTTCCGCTAATGGCATTTCTGTTTAATCAATAGAGATGCTGTGCAGTTAAATGTGGTTGCCACACAACAGCTCCTCTCCTTGGCACGGCGAATGAAGAATCTGGAGGTGTTCATGCACGTTTCCACCGCCTATGCATATTGCAATCGGAAACAGATTGAGGAAGTCGTGTACCCACCTCCTGTGGATCCCAAGAAACTGATAGATTCCCTTGAGTACGTGTTATGTTTTATGAATTTGCTTGGGTAATCTGTACCCTTTTTCTTCCTGCTGTTGAAGTACTAAAAAATGGTTAGGAGTTGTAAAGATGAAGAGTTGTTCTGTCCCGTAGGTCTGACAGCACGACTGACAGTCCCCCTTTCTGTAAGGGAGATGGGTTAAGGTTTATGGCTCCTTTAAGCTGAGCTGGGTGTGGAGGGATACTGAAGGAGAGGGATGCTTATATCTACTTGTGATGCCTCCTGTGTGCTGCAAGTGCCAGTCTTTCAGCTGCATGATTGGCTGAATCAGGAGATACTGATAACTCATGCTGGTACCAGCATTGTGAAGGAAGGGATAAACTAAGGTGCCCTGAACAACTGCCTCTACTACATCCACCTAAATGCCATTGCAAGATGAGACTGAGATGCTCAAATGATGTTACTTATTGTAGAAGTGGTTCTGTTAGGTATCTTGAGAACCCAGACATTAAAAATCTGTTTTCTGTAGTTTTAAGTTTGGAATTGGGCATTATGGGTAGGAAAAATTACTCATTTGGTATTTTGTTTTCTGTGTATATTAACTGTCCTGAGGTCTCTCTTAGTAGCTGTCAAACTCTGAAGCAGGTGACGATGTGGGATAAGTGTAATGTAACTCTGTGTCAGTCTCTTCCTTCTTAGCTGTTGTACAAAATATCACCTCTTGGAAGAGAAGTATGAAACTGAAAAAAACCTAATTAAAAAGTAAAATACCTACTTTAACTTGTTATTTTAGGTGGAAGAGTGCCAACATTAAAACCAAATGAGCTACCACCTAGAATGCACATTAAGCCAGCCTTTTTTTATAATGTTGATTTTAAATGCACTTAAAAATGAGAGATTGCAAAACAGTCATATTTTTGAATATCTGACTAGTGGAGAGACAAATGTAACTTAAACTGTTTGCTGTGGGCTGGGACAGTTGTGTGTACTTTAGAACTCCTGAGGGGAGGCTTTTGTAAAGTTACAAAAAGGTGATCTCTAGCCTTCACTACCCCTCTTCCTACCCTGTTCATATCTTGAAAGGAATCCGATGTGTGTCTACTTTGTAACGTGACATTGGTGAAAAACAGTAACTTCCATTTCTGAGACTAAGAGACCAAGGCAAATAAAATTCAAGTCCTGTTTTGCAGGGAAGAATACCGAAGTAGCAGTAGTTGCAGAGGCACATCTTTCTTCCTTGTGTGCTATGACTGAAGGTTCTTATGTTTTTACTATGAACTGGGATGCAAGATGAAATTGCAAGATTTAACTAATTTAAAGGGGGAAACACTGTGACCAGCTTGCTTCAGAGGTGAT
Source organism: Hylia prasina (assembly GCA_013397195.1). NCBI lineage: Eukaryota > Metazoa > Chordata > Aves > Passeriformes > Sylviidae > Hylia > Hylia prasina. The sequence goes on along the minus strand of VYXD01007100.1, from coordinate 47,418 downwards.
GTGTGATTGCACCACCACAAAGGTGGAGGTGGTGCTGGTAATGCAGCTGGGACTCCATTGTAGTGGTATCACTCTGTAGATCATAATGCAGTGAGCCCGTGTTCCAAAGACTAATTTGCCGTGTCTGCACTCCATCTTTGAGAACTTGGTTGGCAGAATTTGGGTGATTGTAAGTGAGTGTACTGCTTGCTCTGTAGTTGGTGTGTTATAAATGAATTATCAGGGCAAAAAATAAATGCCAGGATGCTTCTTTCGATGGACACTGAACATACAATCTGTTTTTCTGAAAAACTTGTTTTCATTTAGCTGTGTGTCCCTTTTTCTTTGAGAAAAAAATAGTCATGTTAACGTCACCGTTTCACACCCCATCTCCCCAGTGAAGCAGCTTGCAGTAATTTACACTTGCTTATTGTTTTGTTTCTTTAGGTGGATGGATGATGATCTAGTGAATGAGATTACTCCTAAACTGTTAGGCAAAAGGCCTAATACTTACACATACACGAAAGCCTTAGCTGAATCCGTGGTGCAGGAGGAAGGTGCAGAGTTAAACATCGCCATTGTAAGGCCATCCATCATTGGTGCCAGCTGGAAGGAGCCTTTTCCTGTAAGTCCCTGAGTTGTCACCTGACTATCTTACTGTAGACTGTAGTACACCCTGGGAGCCTCTTTATCCAGTGACCTTTGTAGAGGAAAATCTCTTGGACCATGAAGTTGTGTCTTGGTTGCTTCTGGATGACTGAAAACACTATATAGTGTCTAAATATTGTCATCAAAGCTGAGCAAGAATCTATTGTGGTTGAAAAATGAAAAACACCTGAGTTGCTAGTCTAAAAATACTTGTAAACTTGAATACTTTGAGCATCAACATGTTTTTATGGACTATTGCAGTTCATTCACTAAGAAACAAATAAACATCTCTCTCTGAAGGACCATGGTGTCCTACACATAGATCTCTTGTCTGAGTCTAATAGGAACTTGTTACATCACCAGAATTTGCTATGGAAGAACTTTATTTAGCAACATGGAATTAAAAATCTTTTTTCTCTTTGGTCTCCTTTTCCTCCACCCCTTACGTATGTAGAAACTGCTCAAATCTTCACTTGAAGCTGCAGACTTCAGTATACTCTAACCAAATCCTTTCCCTCTCCCCCTTCCTCATAGGGCTGGATTGATAACTTCAATGGACCTAGTGGTATCTTCATTGCTGTAAGTAATGAATATACTTAATTTCACCCCCCTCCTTTTGGAAGGCAGAAAAGCTTCATATGTTTTACTGCTGGGTCTTCTGTCTCTCTTTGTTGTTTTTTTGTTCTTCAAGGCAGGAAAAGGAATTCTTCGAACAGTGAGGGCTTCCAACGATGCATTAGCAGATCTTGTCCCAATAGATGTTGTTGTCAATACGTCACTCGCTGCAGCCTGGTATTCTGCAATTAATAGGTATAAATGGTGACAGAAGAGAATACTGAATATTTGGAAATTATATTGTGTATTTAGTAAACCAGTCTTGTATTGCAGTCCTCATCAGAGTCCTGCTGTTCCCTCAGGACAAAGGAATCTCAGATTCGGACAGTGTTAGTCTCTCAAAGTGTAACTTGCTTATACCAGAGGAAGACTTCACCTAGTGATATTATGAACCTCTGTCTGAAAATTCTTTCTTGGGTCTTGTTTGTAATCAATACAATCTGCAGTAGTGTAGGTGATGCCTTTTCTGAAATAAAAGAGATATGATAATTAAAGAAGGAGAAAAATAGTGAAGGATGCTAAAGCAAAAAACTGACCATGAAACAGATGCCTTCTGCTTTATATAAATGATGCTGTTGAGGGAAAACTTTGGGGATCTCTTCTGTTGTCTGTGTTTTTAAAAGGTTGTTTTTCTTCTAACTTTTGTCTTTTTTCCCCCAGACCAAGAAAAGTCATGGTGTATAACTGTACAACAGGTGGCACCAATCCTTTCCACTGGAGTGAAGTTGGTATGCCATATTTCTTTTTTTCTCATTAGCCTTAATTAAAAAAAAAAATCAAACCAGTTATAATCAGTAAGAGATAATGCATTTTTATTTTTGAAACTGGTATTTTAGCCATATCTCTCAATTTTGCAGTGAAATGTGCTTTCTCATTAGCTTCCACTGTTAATTCTCTCCCCTCCAGCCCCCTGCAGCATTACCTCCATTTCATGTGGTTCTTACTTGGTTTTGGTTTTTTTGTTACTCTTACTCCATTATAACTTAAACTATGTGAGAACTGATTTTTCTGTTTGCTGCTGCCATGACCTAATCCACAGAGTGCAGGTGGTTTGTGGAGAGGAGTGTTGCTCAGAGGAGCAGTAGTGATGCTGGGTGTAATGCCAACATCAATAAATAAATGTGAAAAAACATATGAATAAGCAGCCCCACAACTAAATGTTTTGTACATCTGCATAATTGAGAGGTCTGGTAATAGTTTTGCCCTTGTGTAGTTCTTTGTGTTTGGCTTGATTGTCGGTTGAGGTGGCTTTTTTAATATTCAGTGTTGCATGATACTTCAACAATTCACGTACAGGGAAGAGCAGTCTTTAAGGAAATATGGCTACCTATTTTCAGCTCTAAGATATCCTGACTATAGGATATAGGCCAACAGCTTTGTAATAGAATATGTTGTAAAGAACAATACGAGCTGTTTGGCATAGTAAAACCATTTATTAGTTTTCAGCTTTTTAGAAATTGAGTTCTGAAGCTCAGATTATTTTTTTTTCTTTTAGTAAACCTCAATACATGAATCTGTTTACTTGCTTTTGCCCATTTTATGTGGATCTGTAGTTGCAAACGTTGCTGCTTCAATTAAATTTAGAAAACTGCCAACTTCACTTCTATCCCAGTTTGAATCAGGGTATTTAAGTGGTGTCTATAAACAACAGCATAAAGTTATAAGAGAAGATTAAAAGGAGAGGTGAATTTCTGCATAACTTTTAAAGACCCTGACCCTGTGTCTGTTATGTACCGAATTTACAGGTGTTATCAAGAATTTCTCATGGAGTCCCATCCTAATTGCTTTTTTCCTAATGCCTAAATTTGGATAAATTGATTGCAAAAGTCATTTACAATCACTCCAGATGACTGCAGAGTCCTCAATCTGTTTTAAAATTCTTCACACAAGCAATCAGAATAACCCTCTTCATGAAATATAGATGACTATTTAAATAGCTTTACATGCTTTATGAACTGAAATTGCTCTCAGTGTTTGAAACCACCAACTTCTAAGGTAGGGAACAGGAACAGAAACAGAGAAGCTACAATAAAATATGATACTGAAGATGAAGGCATAAACCACCTCTTGATTATAATAAGAACGAGTTCAACAGTATTCTAAGTTATAAGCTTTTAACTATTTTAATTTCTGTGCATTGTGGAAGAGTTAGGGTGGTTATTTAAATAAGACACTGCTGTTGATGCTGTACCCTGTAATGTACTTTGAAAAGCATTGCATTTTACATGGTGATTATCGAAGCTGTTGTGCAACTTTTCTTTCTCAGAATACCATGTAATTTCCACTTTCAAGAGGAATCCTCTCGAACAGGCCTTCAGGCGGCCCAATGTAAATCTAACTTCCAATTACCTTTTATATCATTACTGGATTGCTGTAAGCCATAAGGCCCCAGCATTCCTGTATGATACCTACCTCAGGATTACTGGAAGAAGCCCAAGGTAATGGTGACTGGCTCTGCCTTGTTTGTTCCTCTGACTTTTAAACAAAGCTATGCTTACACTGTGATGTATGTTGATTTTAAATTTTTTTTTGTGTTTTTTCTTTCCCTGAATGTTTTGTGACTAAAGCTCAACCTTTTTTTTCCTGAGAGCAGGTCCTTGAATTCAAAGTGACTTTGAACTTTCTAGCAAAAATGAGAATGTTTTTTGTTGGATAGTTAGAGGTTTTGAGTAGTCAAGGTAAAGAGAATTAAAAGGTATAGAACAAGTGATGTTTGTTCTTGGATAATAAATACTAAAGATCTGTTGATCCTTATTTTTTCCTGCAGACTGTTGCATGAATAAGTATTACATGCTGTATCCATTAGAAAATGTAGCAAGAGCACCTGGCCTTAAGCTCTGCACCAGCCCCCTCTTGTATCACTGTCGGTGTACAGAGGCCTATATAGTGTCTTTTTCCCATGATGTTTTGCTCAAATTGGCAACCATGGTAAGAGGGACAGGGCTAAAAATATCTTGCCCATAAGGTGGTGGAGACTTGTAAAGAAGACGTGGCCTGGGCACTATCTAGGTTTACTAGCTAAGCAGTAAGAATCCAGTGGCTGCATTTTAAGGAGTTTAATGACTGGCCTAACGATGTTGTCCAAGGGATGTCTTGAATCAGAATCCTAATCAGTCATTAAACTCTAGCAAGGGGCTTATGTTAAGATTGTTGTTGCTTTTATAAACTGAAAATGGAACGGGGGCTGAGCTTTTAATTGCTGATTATTCCTGTAGATTATACAAACTGACCTGGTCTGTTGGCTTGTATCATCTCAACATTCCATTCAGTTTATAATATTTAGGCTAGTGTTTAGCTAACTAAAGTGGTGACAATAATAGCTAAATCATGTGGACGGAATATAAGGTACCACTTCAATTTGTTCCAAATTTGCCAAGCCATATGCCTTTAACTCATTGCTTGTGTTACATTTTCACAATCATTTGCCTTCAGACTATAAAACCTCCACTGTGGTGACAGTATATTAACACAAGTGAGTATTCACTTGTTGTCCTGTAGTCTAGGTCTGTCTTACAAGGAGGGTAAAAGCTAACACAGCACTGGATGAGTAGAAAGGAGCTGTGTAAATGGTTCCTAGGGGAAAACTTCTCAACTGCAACAGTGTAATACGTAGAGCAGCAGTAGTTGCAGTCAGCTGCCTGTATGTATGTATGTGCCTGTATAATAACCTCCCCACATGAAAAAGTTTTAACATTTTCAACTCCAAAGAAAGTATTGTACATAAAACATCCTAGCCTTTAGGTTCTCATGCATTTTTCATGTTATTTTAAATAAAAATGGATAGAAATTCCCTGACAGATATGAAAACTTCATCCCTCACTAAAATAGTCATGCTATAAATGCCAATGTCCTGTCTTCCACATGGCTGGGAAGGAGTGCTGCCAGAATCTTGTCAGTCTTTGAAAGGCAGCTGGTCTGCTGAGTATTTGACCAGTGGGAGTAAATTGAGGCTGTGAGTAATCATGCTGTTTAGAATATTTAGCTTAGTTTTATATTCTAACACTGGGAGTGTTGAATCTTGTTTTTGCTTTTCCTGGAGTTCTTATTTGATGTCTAAAGATGGAATTTTGGACTTTCATCACTACTGGTGCAATTGGTGACATTAATACTTTACAGAATAGAAAATAAATTTTTACTGATATGAATATTCCTCCTTAGCTTACTATAACAGTGATTGGATGAATTTCCCATGATGCACAGGATTCCAGTTTGGAGGAAGGACAGCAGATTGAACTAAAACGAGCTATTGTTCAGTCACAGCTTTTAAGTTGGCTGCACAGCCCACTTACAGGAATGCAGCTTTCATTAGACAGCACTCCTCTCTTTTTTTGAAGCATTTAAAAATGGGAGTCTGCAGTAAAAGTAAATGAATTCCTAGATGCAAGGAAGATGTGCAGTGTTAAAACCTAATGGAACAAGCTTGTGTTGTTTAATAATACAAGAATTTTGAGACAGACCTTTACTCTTGCACTTTTTTTAGTGCTTGGAAATTGCTTTAACTGATGGTCTGGAAGGGTGCACTGCTGTTGCTGTGGTCATTCTATCAGTTGATAGAATGGTACTAATTACCAGGTAGCATGTACTCAGAAACTTCTAAAGACTTGGAAACACTATTGGAACTCAATATAATGATATTCTGAGTGACAAAGGGCTGGATTAATTAAAACTGTAACCTTTCATGCTGTGATTTGGCAGAGCAACAATATAGTAAAATTGTAATAAAATCAGCACAAGAAAATACTGATATTCTGCTAACCTGCCTTCACACGGGTGGGTGCTTGCCCTCTCTGTGTGAAATACACTGAAGTCTCTATTTTGTACAATGCAAGAAAAATAAGTAATGAAATCACTGTGCAGATTTAACTGCACTGTTGTCACACCATCAGAATATTGTACTGCAATTGAATGAAAATTTCTATCAAGTAGAAGAAAAGGAAGAAATTAGAAATAGATCGGGTCTATGATCCTTCAGAACTAAATGATTATGCTAATAATAAAAAAAATCAAAACCAAAATTTTCCTGGTTTCAAAGCACTTATGTTGTAATCTTTCTGCAATGGGAAGTCATTCTTTTGCACCTCACTTGTGGAGCCAATGTTTTTGATGAAATGGAAATCTTTTTGCTGTTTTTGCATCTAGTTGAAGGTTCTTCAATTTAACAATTCTCTGATAATATTAAAAGGTAAGGAAAGGGAAGGAAGAAATAACCTATATAATATTTCTTCCAAATTTGTATAGAAAGAACATGTACAGAAAGGAGTGGCATAATGAAGATTTAATATTTTACGCTAAATAATGCTCTAGCATTGTGCAGTTATGTGAACAGTGGTGATAAACCTTAGCATTGAAGTTTAAAGGTAGTGTTGTTGGTAGCTTGTCATATATACTTAGTTGCATAGCAAAGCTTATTAGTTGTCTAATTATCTTTAATACAAGGCATAGTTTGCTCCTGTAACTTTGCATAGTGTTTAGCATGACAGAACTGTGTTATTTAAAAGCAGTTTGGTATATTTGAAATGTTAAAGCCTTTAGAAATGCCCACCAAGCAGATCTTCCCAGTTGCTCTGAGAAAATAACATGTGACGTGAAATATTTAAAGTTGTAGTTCAGAGATTTCTGCAGCAATTCTTCTGTTACTGCTTCTTGGAAAGCTAAAGGAAAGGTGTGGCTGGTGTATGGAGGGAGGTGTGAAATTAGGTCTTTTACATTTGTCATTTCAATTTAAAGCTTCTTAAAACTGGAAGCACCTTTCATGTAGTTACTACCTTACAAACCAGAAATTAGTTAGGAGCATAATCAGGTTAAATAGATCAATGCATTTTTATCTCTTCACAGTGCTTGAATTGTGTGCTTAAAGCAACCACAGAGCTGCTGGAAAGATAAGAATTCGGTAGTGTGTCTTACAGTTCAAAATTTACAGCCAGGTGAAAATCTGAACAAAGACAAATCTGAAAGCTTTTTCTATGTTTTTAGAGGAGTTTTTTTAAAAAGTTATCTCTAAAAAAAATGATCTGTAATGTTTCTGCAAAGACTTGCAGACTGGTAGCCTGTAGATCCACAGAGGGATCAGTCTGTATTTGTCATCAAGACTGTTTTTAACCTGGACATAATAGGTTGTGTGTAAGACTTGTTCAAATTGCAGTTACAGCCTTAAGCCAGGTCACATTCAATTGTCTGCTATAGAAACAAGCCCACCTAAGTTATGGATAATTGAATTAACTTTATTAAACTTCAGTTCCTGTGATGTGCTTCTCAAACAGTTGTAATGTGCTTGGTCTTGATGGCAGCTAGGACTGCAAAAGCAGGAGGCAAAATTCTACCTTGAATCTGGGTGAAGGTCACCCAGACTGGCTGCCTCTCAGTCCTGTGAGATGGTCAGCAGGGCAGGCTTTTTTTTTTGTCTTCAGCTGATGAAGAAGGTGTGATGCAATGCTTGATCTTGTACTGACTGGTTATATTTGGTGTTGATATTTCTGACTCGTATCCAGTGGCTGTCTTTGGAATAACTAAGCTTCCAAACTTCATGTTGAGGGATAAAGTTCCATTGTGTGACTTCGTGCTGCATTTTGAGCTCTGTGTGTTGCCATTGGCAGGAGGAATATGGTGCCATTGAACTTAAAGCTTAGTCTGCCAGAGTTACACAACTGTCCACTAATTGCTGACATGTCTCAATGTCACCAGGCTGCTTTTTCCTCCTCTCAAAGAGAAGTGTAGTTTCCTGTTGATTTAGTGCAAACCAGCAAAGTGTCACAGAGAAACTTGGTCCACTTCTGCCAACTCTGGCATTGATCGAGCAGCTGAGATAATGTGGAGAATTGGATTCTTTGGGCTGGTAGAGAAGGAAACTAACCCTACAAAGAAAGACAATTTTTTCCTTGATGGGTTGCATCAGCTGGTTCTGTGGTCAGTCGCTAAATCCAATTTGAGTTGGAGGGAGGGAGGGGGAAAAAAACCTCTTTTAAGCTTTTTTTTCCCTGTAATCAGCTTAGCTAAGCTCTAAAATCATATCCATGAGCAGAGACAAAAAGAATCCCAGCAGAGTCCTTGCATTAGTTTAAATTTAGTTTGGGTTTTTTTCAGAAAAGAATGAAAACCAATGTCAGTGTCCAGAAACAAGTTCAAAATATACACTTATCTAATCAGATATTCATTTGCTCAGTTAATATTTTGCAGAGGCACAAGGTTTTTAAACTGTAGCAGCAAAGCACTCTAAAATTCAGCTGCTCGTCCAGCTTAGCATAAGGACACAGACTGGGATGGTTCAAAAGGGCAAGTCAGGTTAAATAATCTTCAGAGGACAGAGCTCTGCAAAAAGGCTTAAATGCTGTTTGGCACTAATTTTATCCAGGCGTTTTAGCTCTGAGGTCTTTTTGGCCTATCTGTCCAGTGAGATCTTTGCTTTCCAAGTTTTGAGTTATTTTCCTAATTTTTTTCAACATAACTAATATCCTTTTTTTTTTTTTGTTCGGTTTAGTTTTGGTTGCACAGGATATGTTTTGGATGCAGAGTCTATATTCCCATTTATTTCTGCATCAGAGGAGCTCCAGTTCAACTCAGCCCCCACTGGTGCCAGCTTGCCTTACTGGTGATACTCTAAGCAGGTGTTTGAAAGCTCCTAGAGGTGCTTAATAATAAAATCAGCTGCTGGTCTAACATTTGAAGCCAGTTCTGAATTAGTAGGTATCTTCCTCTGAGGCTTCAAAAATACTTGTACTTTTTGTGCTCAGAGATTACATTTTTTCAGTGGTCTCTGTGGTTTGTGTTATTCCGTTCCATGAGAAGAAAAAGAGGAAATTTTAATGTTTCAGAGACTGAGATGCCAGCTGCTGGTGACAGTAAGGGACACTAATGCAATGCAAAATACTTTCTTTAGAAGAGTTTCTGGGACAATGTGCTATATCCCTTCTACAAGTATGAATGCATCAAGGCAGCTTTCAGAGAAAAATGTTTGTTTTTATTGCTTCTATGATATTTATTGGCAAAATTTACCTTCAGAAAACCATTTCCTGTTAGTACTGGGTTCTGCTTTCTTTGCCTCCCCCCTTACCATTGTGCTTGAAATGTGTCCTGCTATAAGGATCAAATTGGAAGCAGTTTTCCATTTCTTTGAAATGGAAGTACCTTGAGCACCCAAAGCAGGGATTTAATAGCATTAGGCCATGTGCTCCTAGTCAGTACTTACTAAAATTGAGTGGCCATCTCTAGCACTGAGACACTTGAAACAATTTTCCTGTCGTAAATGTGGAAGCTTTACATCTGAGAGGCTGGATGACTCATACTCTTTTTTTGGGCCACTTCAGATGGTATGATCAAAGAGAAACTTGCCCAAATTGATCCTTATAACATAATTTCCCTGTATTCCAAGTGATGGTTTTTTAGAGTTTCTTCCTCTGCATAATAAAGTATGATGGAAGGTATTTCTGCATATTTTGAAGTAGCATAGAACACGATCTGCTATGATCTGTCTGTGCCCTTAAATATTATCCTGCCCTTTGCTGCTGTGGTTTTAAGCCTTGATCTCTTAGTAACCGTAAGGAAAACCTCTGTTCTGTTACAGAGATCTGGTCTTGCACAATGTGCAGGAAGATCAGGGCAACTTCCTCCCTTGTTTAAGGGGAGGTCCTGTACAGACATTCTGCTCTGTGCAATTTGAGACTTCTGTCAAGTCAGACTGTTGAGTACAGCTAAATATTCCAGGCTGCTGAAGGGAAGAGGGTTCCATCTCCCTGTCCCAAACTAAGAGTTACCAGCGGAAGACAACATATTGTTCCCCCTAATAAAAAAGAAGAAATGGTAATTTATAATTGCACTGGGAAGCAGGATTAGGAAAAAAAGGACTGTGATAATTTCTGCTTCTATGCAGAGATTGGACAGCCAAAGTTCACTTCAATACTATGCAGAAATATCCTATTGATGTAATTTAATATGCTTTAGGTACGAGATGGCAGTTTTTGAAATGGGGGTAGGGGGTTTCAGGGTAAAAAATCTTACTGTTTATTTCACTTATTTGAACTAATCTTTACCCCTGTGACCTGTCCATTCCATGCCTGGGACTGCAGGATGATGAAGACAATAACACGTCTTCATAAGTCCTTGATGTTTTTAGAGTACTTTACAAGCAATTCCTGGACCTGGAACACTGAGAACATGACTATGCTGATGAACCAACTAACCCCTGAAGACAAAAAGGCAAGTGGCTGTGTGCTGTGGAGACTGAGAGGGGGCTGGCAGCTCAGCAATTCAAGGTGGAATAAGGACCTGATCTAATGTGCAGCTTGACCTAGGAGGAACTCAGCACTGCAGGTTCCTGGGAGATACTTTCAGATGTGTCAGGGCTGTGTGAAAAGCTACACCAGTGACTTGAGGAGATGAGGGAGGGCAGGGAGAAGTGAAACAAGGATGACAGTTTGTTGAGGGAGAAGGAAAAGTTGTTTCTTCCCAGGTTTAACTTCACTCCCAATTTTCCCTACCTCCTCCACCAGCAGTGGCTCAGGTGCCCCAGTTGAATTTAAACTTCCCTTCTGCTATGACTTCGTTGGTTAATATTCAGCAGAGTAAAAATCACCAGTTACAGTTCTAAAAACTCAGATTCCCTTATGCATTTGGAACAGCTTTGTCATTCTTAAGATGCCTTTGCTACTAAGTGTTTTCCAGAATCAGTTCAGTAGTTAATTCCAGAAAAGCTGCCAAATATCTTCATAAGCTGCCTAAAAGTAGGAAATAAAATAGCTTTTGATGATTTTTATGTGGATGGTGTTTGCACCTCTTCCTGTCCTCTTGCGTCTTCCTAGCAACTTGAGTTCAGGAAAAATTTGAAAATCAAAATGCCAGACACCAGAGCTTTGAACTGTTAGTATTTTCAAATTGCTGCATTTTATTGGGATTTAAACACTGTTACTGTAGAATCTCGGGATGAGGAAATCAATACATCAGTAAAAAACTTGCGTATCAAATTCATCGTAGTGATCTTCTCACCTGCAGAAGGCATTCAGATGGTTGCATTTAAAATATAACTATACAACTGCAAGCACAGCTAACAGAACCCTGCACTTAGCAAACAGTGAAGTTGGCACAGAGTAGTGTTTATTTTAGGGCATATTAGAATTATTTAGATGCTTAAAAATAAATAACATACTAGAAGATAGTAATTTTTAGAATGGAATTCCTTACAGACAGTTGAAATGGGAAAACTGAGAAGTGGAGAGAAGAGTGCTATTAGTGCTGAGGAGGGAAAATGAGGCATGAAGTGATTGAAATTTGGAAGAGATGATGTCAGAAGCTGGTGGTTGAATCAAAAATGGAACCTAAATCTAGAGTGTTTCTAGGATTAAGGATAGGATAACTTTGTTGTGTCAAAGGCAGATTGGATTAATCTGGAATAAAGACATTTATTTTAATTTAAATTATATATAGGTGAATTTTTAGGCAGCTAACAGTAAAAGCTTTTCTCTTGTGCAGACATTTAATTTTGACGTTCGACAACTACACTGGGCAGAATATATGGAAAATTACTGCCTGGGAACGAAGAAATACGTGCTGAATGAAGAAATGTCAGGCCTCCCTGCAGCTAGGAAACACTTAAATAAGTAAGTATAATCTCTTCTTTAAAGTATAATTTTATATTTTCTGTGCCCTGCATTTGTTCAGGTTTGCTTTTCCAGGTAATGACTTAATGGTTCTTAGTAGCAACTGCTTGGGTTCTCCACAGTTCTTCTGTTCCAGTCCGGGGGTCTGAAGCCTTTTCTAAAGCAAATTTGTTGCTCCTGAGTTGCTGCCAGAATTAGTGGTTACAGTATCAGTCTGGGATCACTAATGTGGATACTGTAATCCAGGTTTTTGATTTTACCCAAGTATCTTTTGGAAGGTCAAAAGTACGTGGCTACCCGGGTCTGAATGGCTTCTTTTGGGGGGTTAATAGAACAATAGCTGCTCTGGGAATGTGATCTTTTGAGGCAGGTGAATAAACAGGCAGAGACTCTGCACTTCAGAGCAGGCACTTTGGTGTTGGTGCTCTAGGATGACCTCTTTTAGCCTTTTCTCTGTGGCTTAATTCCTGCAATTTGGATGGATTGGTACTGTCCAGAATTTTATTAGCGCAGTTGCCCTTGTTTTGTTCTTGGCTGATTCATCAAGGCAGCTGTAGACTTTATGATTTGCCTCTTTTAAGAGTGAAATAAAAATCGTCTTGTTCTTCAATGCTACATTGTGTCTGCAGTCCTGATAGTGCAAAGAATAACAATCCAGGTCTTGACTTGTGTTGTCATTCTAAAGACAAGGATTTGCAGTTGTCGAGGGGTTTAGTATATGTTAAAACAATAAATACACTTTTGAAAGATAGTATCTGTGGTAATTGTGGAAATAGCTAAACAAGTGTTCCTTCTGGGTTGTTTTGTTTGGATGGTTTTTTTAATTTCTATTTAGATTTTATTAAAAAGTGCACAGAAATGATGACATTTGTCATCATTTGCTATCAATGTTGCTATTCTTTGTGCACAGGATCATCGTAAAAATGACACGAGAAATAATCTTGTGTTGAACCAGCCTCTGGTTGCCCCAGCTCTAAAGTTAATAAGTGGGTTGTTTAGCAAGAGATTTAGATTCTGACTTATATTTACTCTGAGGTATTAATTTGGTCTCTTTTGTTACCATCTAGTTCTTAACTCTAATCTGAATTTGGAGTCCACTGCCTTAGTATTAACCAGATTTGGCAGCCCAAGGGACATTTTTCTCTTGGGAACCACTGGGTAGATTTGTTCCTCAAGTGGAAAAGTGTTGCTTTTGTAACACAAACATTTAAACTGTTTTTCTCTGCAAGTAAGAATTGTAAAGGAATCCAGCCTTACCTGTAAACAAGATAAAGGCAGTATTTCCCTAAAAAGAGCTACCTTTAAAATATAAATTGTCATGATCTACTGAGCCAAAGAGGTTACTCTGTTTCTAAGAAATCTGAGCAAATTCTGGTTGCTGTTTTCTTGAAGCTTCCTTCTCTACGTTACTCTAAACTAAAAGGTCGCTCACTTTATCCTACACTTTAAATATAGTTCCTTGAGAAGGAAGGAGTTTAAAATTGCAGTGAAGAGGCTGGGTTCCTTGGCTGGAAATGTCTGGAAAATCTGACGAGTTCTTACAATGGAGTTGAGGTGGTTTGGTTTTATTTTCTTATTGTTATCAGTGGTAGTTGGAGTTACTTCTACATATTTAAGAAGTTTTAAATACATGGTGGGAAGAAGGGATGTTCAGAGTGTTAAACATTTTTTGTTTGGCAGCCTTCTATAGGTAAGTTACCACTGTGATGTTGGCTTTAGGAGGTTTCAATCCAGAAGCTCTAAAGCAGAAGCACATGTGGCGGGCAACAGGGCTGACTCTGCTCCTTGGTTTTTCATTCTGCTTTTCAGCAGTGAAAAGCCTTCTCTGTTTGTTATTCACTTCTGTCATTGCTCATAATGTATCTTGAGATTAACAGATAAACAAATTGTATTCTACAGCAGAAGTTTAACTCTTTGGAGGTTGGCCCTTAGTGATTGCTTTTGTTTTCCCCAGGTTAAGGAACATTCGCTACGGCTTCAACACGATTCTCGTGATCCTGATCTGGCGTATCTTCATTGCAAGGTCACAAATGGCAAGAAACATCTGGTACTTTGTGGTTAGTCTGTGTTACAAGTTCCTCTCGTACTTCAGAGCCTCCAGTACAATGAGATACTGAGGAAGAGAATTTAGCATTAGGACATCTATGCATACGGTGGTCTAACTGCACAAACCCTGTAACATGTAGTCATCTCACATTTCGCGAAGCATAATTTCATTTTTAATTGAAGTGCAAAACAACCGGTATGGTATTTGTAATGTTAGCTGTGTATCTTCCTGGAAATGGAGCAAATAAAAAGGGCAAGTGCCACGCTGAATTGGCTTAGAAAAGCATTTAGATAACTTTAACTCTTTGACCTGAGGAAGACATACTAGACCACTGACCAACATAACTGTGCAATTTGGAACGTGTTTGATTGGAATCTGCCTTAACATGATTTTTTTTTCTATTAAGTTTTACTCCACATTGAGCAAGATAAATATTGGCATAGTAGATACTAGTTGGTGTAGACCTATTTATTGGAAATTCTTCTAAATTACAAAGAGTTTTGCAAGTTTGCAAAAGTGTAGAAATTACTCTGGATCTCCTGAAATAAAATAATTGAGAACTTTTGTAATTTGTCTTTAGGTTTTACCACTTCTTCCCTTCCCCTCAAAGTAGGGATGCAACAATGGTGCCTCCTTTGCTTTAAAAGAAAAAAAATAAATTAAAAAATGAACCAATCTTCCTTTTTTACTGAAAGGCCTTTTGTATATCTGGGCTTCAGAATGCACTTTGTGATTCGGTTCTGTGCTTGAACCTATGTCCAACTTGCATTTGTGTTGGCATGAACAATTTGCTACTTTGAAAGCAGAATTGATCCTTGCATTGAGGAGATAAAAGGAAGTGTTACCCAGAAAGGGGTAAATAAAGTCATTGACTGTCTTCTTTTCAATGATTTGTAGCTGTTGTTGAGAGCACAGAGCCAGCACTACTGACTTCAAAGGGTAAATGTAATGAAAAGGAATTTATTATGCTTGGTTGCTATTTATATTGCTGGTATTAGTAGCTGGACAAGCTGTAGACTTTGAGATATGCCTGTTTTCCAGTTGTAAGAATGTTAGCAAATACTTCAAGAATTAATGATTTTTTCAAAATCTCTGAGCTGTTAAATTTGATGCACAGGCAACACCAATGTACAGGCACACTTGTTCATCCCTGCTCCAGTAAAACCTCATTTCACTGGGCAAGCAGAGTAATATGCACACTGCTCCAAAATGAAGAGATGTTAACAGTTCTTCCAGCTATCTTTTACCTTAAATTATCAGGTTTAAACCTGGAGAAATCTGGGGCTTTTTCTGCATGTTACTTTGTTTCAGTAGGGAAGGCATTTGTAAACATGGCAAGTTGTAAGAAAAGATTGAATCTTTGTTTCTTTAATCCAAGGCGATACATGAAGATCCCTTTAAATTTTGGTTGCACAGATTTGAGGACATTGTAGTGTTCCCCTAATTCATGAAATGACCAGCACCCTTGCCCAGTGTTTGTTCATTCAAATCAGTTTGTACTGATGAATTTGTTCTTGAATCTGCCTGGAAAGGCAATTAATGACTTAATTATACAAGAACTGCATTCATTATACTTGCCCTTGGTAGTTTTTTGTCCTATTGAAATAAATTTGTAAAGAACTTATTTTGCTATTCTTCTAAAAACTCTTACTTTAAAGAGAACACCTTTCCTGCAGGTGTATATCTCATTTTGAAAAGATAATGGCTTCCTTGTTGAAGCTAAATATTCTGTAGTAAGTAGTTAAGCTGTAATTCCTTTTCAAAATGACTGGTGTATATATAAAGCTAGTGATGAAAAGCCTGAATGGTCTAGGACCACACCTTGTGTGAGAGATCTCTGACTGTAGCTGAAATCAGTTAAGGCTTCTGTGCTTGGAGATGTTACACTTTAACAGATACAGTAGGTATATGACATTTTTAGCTGCCTCCCCAAGTATCTCACTAGACCTGAAAGTATGCTTAAGCATTCCTGAATTATAGACTTTATTTAGAGGGGTCTCCTGTCCAGTGACACCCCTTGTCCCATGTTGGCACATGGCTGAAGTTTGCTAAATATAAGTACATCATACTCTGGAAGTTATTCTGTGAAACAATCCGCTTAGGAATTTTGGTTGTTTCTAACTATAAACATAATATATGAACATTATAACATGATACTTCTAATGTTGATTTGTTAATACTGAGATAAACTATGAAGCCAATGCACCGATTACTCCTGGTCCAAGACAATGCTTAGAAACTTAGTCTTTTGGATAAATAACAGAGAGAGGGATTACTCTAAGCCTAAGCTTATTTAACCTCTACACTAAACATTTGCCAATTTAGAAACCCATTTTTTCCCCTCTTGGGAGACTGTTGTTCTGTGCCCCATTGGTATTTTACTCCAGTCCATCAGTCGTCCTATTGAACTGACAGTAGGTGCAGTGTCACGTTTATTCTGCTGCTCTTGTCACTTCCTGTGGTCAGTCTGGGAAATTCCACCTGGAACCACTGGGGTTTGTCCATATGGGAGCCCTGTCCTCCTGCAGCTCTTCACACCAGTGGTTGCACATAAAGGATGTTGGTCAGAAATATACTGGAACTGTATTTTGGTCCATGAAGGCAGACTCAGTGTTGTGACTAGCAAGTTACAGGAGGGGTATCAGCTGGCTAATAGGAAGAGGAACAGACTGAAACAACGTTATCACTGAATTGTTACTGGTATTTAAATTGGGGACCAGGAAAAAAATTACATTTTCCTGTAATGTTTTTTTCTGCTGTAGGAACAGATGTTTGGAAACAAATGCTGAATCTGTGAGCTTTTATAAGACATAAACAGAAATATTGGGTGCCTTTGTTTGTAAACCAAAAATAAACAAATCCCTTGAAAGTGTTGTTACAGTGTTCGTTGTATCTTTTTATGTTGTTTAGTCTAATTTGTGGAAAATACCTGGATCACTTAAAGCCATCTTAATATACGTGAACATGTTCTTTTCCTTTGTGAGAAACTGTGAAAATCAAGTTATTGACTAATGTGCATTTTAAAAAAGCAAAACAGAAAAGCTTGACAATCACAAACCAAAACATAAACCCCAGAAAACCCCCCAGAACCCCAGAATCTAACCTTCATGAGCTGAAATCAGAACACGTGGTGAGGTATTCACCAGGAGTTCACAGTGACTTTTGTGTGTCAGCCTCTTTCCCCCTTGCTGTCATTGCTTAGTCCTTTGTACCATTAGTTTCAAATTTATTTAAATAGTATGAACCCATCTGCATTTTCATATGGTTTAAAAAAGGTACTGTGGTTTTGCAGAAGCTTTACAATTAACATTTCAAGCAACTCCAGTTATTTGTGGCATTTACATTTTGTGGTGAGGGAGGGAAAGGTAGCATTAAGTTAGTGCTTCACCAAAATGCTGTGAGTTTTTGGTTTTTAACCTTTATTTCTTGGAATATTCAGTTTTCACAGATTCCTCCTTTTTCCTGTCAAGAATACAATCCTAAAGAGATCTGCAGGCTGTGGTTGGGGTCTGCCAGCTTTAAGCTTAACCTTTCCTTTAAGACTAAAAAAGCCAACCGAGATGGTCTTGGTTGGTCTGAAATTCCAACTGGGAAGCAAAGAGCAAAAAGGTTTTAGGATGCTGTCCCCTATGTCTTGTGCTGTTGAACATTTTGCCCTTTCTTCATTAGCACAGAATTAAATCCTGTGTTGTTGCGAAGCAAAGAACAGATTTGTAAAGGTAACTTGGATTGTGAAGCAGCCAGCACTGAGCTGGGAGATGTTTGTACCTATTTCCCAGCCTGTTGAGCAGATTTGAAAACAGAAATGAAGAAAAGCCACCAAAGAATCTCTGCTGTGGGGAAATGTATTTAAGTGTATTTTTGTTTATCAATCTCTTTGTGCTGAAGCCTGTGCAATTTTTGTCTGGCCTGGAGACATTTGCTGTGTGTTTGAGTAAATCTCTAGAAACAGTGGAGCTGGTGGGAATTGTCAGCTCTTATTTTCAAGATGTGCTGTACCATCAGAAATGTAGAAGTGCAGGTTGACAGCTCTCACCACTTTCTGTTCCAGGTCTCCTTCCTCTCTTGTGGAGCACTGCTCAGCCCCTGAGGCAGCTCTGGCCTCCTTTCTGCCTGCAGAGCACTTGGAGTTAAAGGTTGCATAACCGAGCTGCTGCTCTGCCATCTCGAACTAAATTTAACCCTGCTTCCACTTCAAGATATTTATAAATGCTTTTCTCCTTCGTGTTATCTCAGTGCTTTTCTTCAGTGCAGGAGCTTTGGCTTTCCCTGCTCCACAGCTATTGTGACTCACTGATAGGTAATTAGTAATTATGCAACTGTCTCTTCTGGAATATGGAACAATGACAGCTCTGAGCTGCTTTTATTCTTACTATGGGAAGCGGGAGGAACCGTGACTAATTGGTGAAAGCACAAGTTCCAACACATTAATGCACTGGAATGCTCAGAGCCCTAGGTAGGGTGAATGGGACTTTTTAAATTCTTGATTCATTTGCAGGCATTAACCTCAAGTGTTGGGATTCTTACCATAAGCCTTTAATGTTATTCTAATGGAACTGTTATACCTTTGAGGATTGTGATTCTGTAGCTACTCTCACTTTTGGAAAATTTGTGGCCTGATGTGGAGAAGTGAGGCTTCTTTTGCTTCTTAATGAGCATATGGAAAAAAAGGAAACTTGCCATAGATCCTTAGAAGTTAAAAAAGTAAAACCACCACTTAGTTACAATGTTCTGGGGTGTAGAATGAGCATTAAATCTTAAATTGCCCTTGCCCTTATGGCAGGAGTTTCTGCTGTGTCCTTTGTGTAGAAACAGCAGTCCAGGCCACCAGCAGCAGAAAGGAGCTGTGCTATTCTTGTTTTCATCAACAACCATCTGATTTGCCACCTCAGTGGAAATGATTCAGTACTAAGACACTATTAACTTTTGTATGTCAGCCTTAATCCACATTCAAGATGGCATAATGTAATTGAATTATTTTTGTCTTTATGAATCTCAGTTGCTCATCCTTTCTTCCTTCATTCCTGATGAAATTATCCCAGAACTGGATGTCCAGGACACAAATAGTTATGCTTGCTGTTGTAGGCACCTACTTGGGTGGAATTCAAGAATCTAAAGCTAGGGGACTTGATTTCCTCTACTATACAGCTTTCTCAGTATGATTCAGAATCACAAGGCAAATGCTTAAAATAAGCAGAGACTTTGCAAAAGCAGTCACATTGTGGGGTGGGAGAGACAGAGACCTGTGGAAACAAAAGGAAATGGTTCAATTAAGGGAGAAGGAGGCTGAATGTGGCTAATATTTGTTCTCATGTGTTCTCCAACTGTGTGAAATCACCTTTACTTTGAGAGAGACTGGTTGGTTTTTGTTTACCTCTGTCCTTCAAACCCATCTTATCTTTCCTGGTTCAGAAAGGCTCTCCCAATTTAGGTCAGAAACCTGCTATTTGTTGCATGATGCACACAGCATGTAGGTTCAGAATCTTGTGCCTAGTAACTAGGGGAAGAATTCAAGTGAACTTCAAGGCCAGATCTAATGTAGGACTCACAATAATCACCTTTTTCCTCTGTGTCACTTTGCAACAGGGACAATCCAGTAAGCAGCTTCCATGTTCAGGTCTTGGGTTCCACGTCCCCTTGCTGAAAAAGCTTTTTAAAAAGGCAGACCTGAGCTCTAGATTTAAATATGCTGCAGTAAGTTCTGGTGCTGGAGTATTTTATGGAGTGTTAGATTGCGCTGAGCAAACTACCTCTTCAAAACTCTTGCCTCCTTTGTTTTCCTTCCCCACCCTAGGTGCTGCCATTGGTGCCTCTGCTCTTGCCACCCACTCAGCTGACTTGGGACAAAAAGATTGGATGCTCTCAGCTGTAAACACTTCATTAATGCCAGGCACTGTAGGGAAAATGCCACTTTGGAGTTTTAATACTACTAAATTCTACTTCTTGGAAACAAATGAAAGGCTTCTAATTTGCCTGGGCTACCACATGCACTTTTAAGGTTACTTAGTAAGCAGAGCATGTCTCACCACTTTTCAATCCAGGTGTGTGGTTTTAAGTCACAGCTAATCTCTCCTTGTCAGTGACACCTGTGGTTTTCCTCTGATAAATATTTGATTTGGAAAGAAAAGCACACAAGGCAACTCCCACTCCTGGCGACTCTAATTGAAAAGCAAGTCTATCCATTTTTAATAGGAATGTGCTGCACTTAGCCCAGCCAGTCACCTTCTGGAGAGATCAGCTGCTGCTTTGCTGCTTCCTGCATTCCATGTGGTTTCTGCATCTCAGAGCCAGTGGGTGCTTAGCACCTGTACAGGAGTTCAAAGAGCAGGAAATGTGACTCAATTCTATGGGACATTAGGTGGCTGAAGATATTGTAGGGACTTCTACTCCAGTTCTGTATTCTGGGAAGGCTTTTTTTATAGCAGTCCTCTGGTTAGAGAAACAGAGAACAGTTTCATGTTTTCAAATGTTAAGTAATCTCTGTTTCATCAGTTTCGGCCATGACTGCAGGGAAAGTACTGATAGGAATTGATCTGTTTGTAGAAAATGCTAGTTATGTCTGAATTAATGAGCTAAAATATTTTTAATATGGCTTGATAAAAAGAAAAATGCTCTGAAAACTCAGAGACAGAATATGGAAGCAGTTGGTGCTTTTTCTTTAAAGGATATCCTAACACCTATCAAAGATCTTCTAATTAGAAATGAACATTTTTTAACCAAGGGCAAAAACATCTGCCAGTTCTTCTTGCCACTTTTTGTCTTTGTTTTAGACTCATGCAGTCTTGTCACTTTAGACATTCTGGTGGAAACTTGGGGTTTTTGCTTCCTGTCTTGTTGAAATGTTATTATCCTTGGAGCCAGCAGTGATCAGTGTTGCTGTCATGGAAGCTGAATGACCAATTTGGAAAAGGATGCTCCTTTCACTTGTGAGAGCTTTCCAGGTGCTTGGCATGGAGGCTGACAGTGAACCTTTTCATGGCAGGCATCTTTTGGGGTTAACCTGGGAGTGTGGTGGCATGGTAAGATAACTGTCTGAAAGAGCCATCTCCTCAGGCACTTCAGAGCCAGAAAAAACACCCAAAGTGGAAATCCAGTGTCACCTGCACACCCTCAGTAACACCCTGCATAATGCTGAGAGGCTGTTGTCACCACACTGAAATGTTTTTTGCATTTGCTGTCATAAAGCTATTAAAACATGACAAGTGAGGATGATGACTTGCATCATGAGGGATGATTACAACCTTTAAAGCATGAAATCTTCATACAGGTCATCTTTCCCTTAATTACTCTTCCCACCTATGCCACATTGGCTGGCTCCTGTGTTGAGATCACCTGGCTATTTTTAGAAGCCCAGGTGGGAGAGTTTAGGACAGGTAATTATTAGCATGTGGTGCTGCCAAAAGACACAGGTGTTGCACAGTAAATGCTTGGGGCTTGAGAGCAGAACAAGGAGTTCAGCTGTGCCTCCAGTGATTCTGAAAGAATGGGCTGCCACCCTTTGAAACTGAGGGTGTCCCCTGTTTCATTCCTGGCTGGTGGCTGATGCATCTTCTCAGTCACCCTTTTAGAAGCTGCTGCTGCTGGTTCCCTTCGGCAGCAGCAGTTCCACAGGATCCCTAAGGAGGTCAGACACAGATGGAGATGGACACGGAATGCAGGTGGGAGATGGTGAAAGATGGGAGGAAACGTTTCAGCCTTACTGCAGAAATTACTGCTTGAGACTTGTCTAAAGCCTTCTGCCCTGCTACCTTATGATAGCAAGAAATATTTGTGCTTGAAAGGAATGGGTAAGTGGTTAAAAAGTGTCTGATTTTATACAAATGGGTTAAATAAAACTTGCAGAGCTTGTTGGTAGTATTTGCACCTGGCCGAAAGAAGAGTGGAAAATGAAAGTTAAAAAGGAAGGGAGATGATGAATCACTGCTCTTAAAATCTTTTTACTGCTGTCCTTTTCTTTAGGATGGAAACTGCCTTAGAGATTGTGTTTGGGAAGTAAATACTTTACTAAATTATTGCAAACACTGATTTTTGTTCCTGCAGGAATTGCCTTTAGTTAACTGTAAAATTGCTGCAGGGTGATGTCTTGGGCTCTTGAATTCTGTTCTGCCAAAATGAACTATATGAGGGAAGGTAAAAGGAAGATAAATGTGATTGTATTACGGATTTTGAATAACAGATTCCTGGCCACTGTCTGGGATGTCTTTGGGCTAAAATAATTTGAATACACGTGATATGGTAGGCCCTGCTTGGATTTATCTGCACTAACGTTTTGAGCTGTGTGTGCTATCAAGCCTACTAGAAAAGCAATATTCACTATTCTGAAGAGGTAACATACAATTACCCTTGATATGCACTCAGACTGTGACACTATCAGAGCAGATTTTCTGATGCTGCTGTTCTTCTTTTTCTTTGGAGAGGAGTGACTGAAGGTTAGTTGCTTGTTGGGACCTGAAAACCAGAGCCCAGGCCACTCTTACCTGGTAATTAACTTCTTAAGCAGAGTCTTGCCTCAGGGGGCTGTTTGTAAGTGGTGCCTGCTACCAAAGCTGTGCTTTAAAAGTACTCGAGTAAATAATCTATACAGGCCAAACTTTTAAAATTCATTGAAGTTTAATACTTTGCAGACTACATGCCATATGGCGATATTTAGCCAGGCTGAACTGTATTAAAATTAAACATTTTCTATCTCATTATTAAATAGAACAAACACTAGTGCCAACTTCCAAACAAAAACCATCCCCTCTAAATGACATGATTTTCTCTATTTTGGGTGTAAGTTCTACAAGCATATACGTGCACACACACAAATGTATGAGTGGCTTTCCAATGTCCATCTTTGTAGCAAAAGTTTAATGTTGCAGTGCAAGGTGGAGAGGAGGATTTCCACTGCTCCAGGGAGCTGGAAGGTTTCTCATCTCCATTTCACCCTGACAGGTGTGTTGGATGCACTTTGGAGCCTTACAGTCCTGGGCTTGTTTCGTTACTAACAGAGAGCTTGTGTTGTCAATAAGTTGAGTTGTGACTGGAGAGGATTAGTAAAGAGCGTGAAAAATTAAAAGCTGTGCCATGAGAGATATTTTTATGGCTGCATTAAGAGGTGTGGGCTGTAGTTCGTTTCCTGTTGGGGCTGAAAACTTTGACAATTGGAAAATGAACTTGCTGAGAGACAGTGCCAGAGCTTAAAAGTGCTCTTTGCACACGCTTGAGCAGGTGGCAAGAAACGGAGGGGTGAAAGTAGAGGAGTAGGTTCAGTGGCATTGCATGAAAGGCACTTTCCTCCTGCCAGTTAATGAAAACAACCTGGGACCTTGTCACTGCACACATATGAGGGCATAAAAAAAGCGTTTTGGTTTTCCTACAGCTCTGTAGGAGCTGTGTTCTAGAGTTAGTTTTTAATGCCAGCTGGAATGCAGAGCTAAGCAGTGGTCGAGGGAATGTGCTGGTACCCTGTTAATAACAATATTGCAGATGCTGTTGCTATGGTGTGGTTCTTTTTGGAGTCACAGCTCATTTGAAAAGGGAGGATGAGCCAAAAGAGGAGGGTTCCCCACGGGGCTGTTGTTGCAGGCAGACCTTTGGGTGAGCAGTGACGAGCGGAGCGCTGGTGGTGGTGACTGCTGCGTGCTCTGCTCCTGAAAACTGAGCTGTGCCTCAGACACGAGCAGGGGCTGCTGTTCCCCCCTTGCCTGCCTCTCCTGTGTCTCCCATGGAGGCTGGGTGCCCTGCCAGAGCTCTGCTCCCGTCCCACACCTGTTGGTGTCTCGTGTGGCACGGCAGAGCTTTTCCCTGTGGTCCTGGAAGAGAGGGAATGTGGGAATTCCTGGAGGCAGCTGCGAGGTGCTTGACTTCCTGCAGCATCTCCCAGAGCTCTGGGTGTGCTGGAATCTCTCAGGACTTCCATGGTAAACTCTGAAGCCTGGCTGGGTGAAATTTGGCAAACAGGCCAGGCCTGATCCTGCTGCCAGTGATTCCAAACCCAGGAGCGCCAAGGGAAGGAGCAGAGTGAATCTGTGGAAACAGAAATTTCCTGTGGA
The DNA here is from genome assembly GCA_013397195.1 of Hylia prasina. Lineage (NCBI taxonomy): Eukaryota > Metazoa > Chordata > Aves > Passeriformes > Sylviidae > Hylia > Hylia prasina. The sequence continues at coordinate 23,509 of VYXD01007100.1, read as the reverse complement.
AACAGATGTTGCACCAAGGAGAAACTGAATGGCAAATCCAGCTCCTGTCACTGATTCAGGGCCAGGCTGGATGGGCCTTTGAGCAAACTGGTGCAGTGGGAGGTGGCCCTGCCCACGGCAGGGGGCTGGAATGGGATCATTCCTAGGGTCCCTCCCAATCCAAACTATTCCACCATTCTTGTGCACTATTCCATTTCACATTTTGATGGGTAAGAGGAGTGTTCTGATTAAAGAGAAGTTTCCTGAAAGCAAAATCAGTGTCTAAGCAGCCAAACCACCCAGCTCAGATGCCATTTGATGTTGCCCAATTAGAGCTACACAGCAGCAGATGATTTAATTTAAACTTTAATTCTAAAAGCAGCACTTTCTGCTTCAAGAGTCATAAGCTCTCTGTAGGAGAGAACTTTGCACGAGTGAAGTCTGCAGTGCTTGCTGGGATGTTTGGGTGCCAACAGCAATCAAATTATGGCAAAATGGGGCTTCCTCTGAGCTCGTTTGCTTGGCCAAGATGTCAAGATCATTAAGCCTCAGCTGGAGTTCTCATAACTCCTCTGTAGCTCCTTAGATGGAGTTGTGCATACTGAAGTTTTTGAGTGTCCAGATAGTCAAAAATATGTGTAAAATATGCAACACAAGAGTGGCATCTTAGAGGTTCTGAATTGATTTTTTTGTTTGTTTTTCTTGGTTTTAATTATTTCAGCCTTTCTGCTATTCTGACCTTTGCAGTGGCTGCTCATGCAACACTAATTGATTTGAAATCCTAGTTTTGTTTGTTTAATTGTATCACTTAATAATAGAATCTTGTACCAGGGATTTCAGAGTGAGGAAAAAATGAGTATAACTAAAAAAAAATAAAATTTCAAGTTTAAGAAGTTTCAAGCCAAAGTGCACCCAAATTCTTTACTCGAGGTTTTTCCACTTCTGTTAAGTCTGGACAGTTGCTCTCTGTGAGTGAATTTTACATTTAACTCAATCTGGGCTGGAGAACCTTGGCTGGACACAGCTCACAAGTGACAAAAGCTGTGAAAGCCCAGAAAATCAGGCTGTAACCAGAATCTTCTTGTGCCCAGTGGTGAATTCTGGCCCGTGGGAGAGGCTTTGGGGCACTGCAGCCTGAGCACACGTTGTGAGTAACCAATCCTTCCTCGTGTGGTTCTCTCCTGCCTGTAACAATGAAAATATTGGGGACTGCTTGAATTATTAACTCCTCATAGTCCTAAATCCAGCATCCTTCCTGCAGGCTGAGAGAGGGTCTGAAGCTGCAGGGACTTTTTGCTTTGCTTTCCTGCTGCCTGGGAGCAGTTCAGGTTGCCAAAGACTCTACTAAGCCCTCAGAGGACCTCTAACACTGCAGGCAGAAATACTGGGGTGTGGTTTTTTTGTTTGTTTGGGGATTTTGTGTATTTTTTTAATTATTATTTATTTTTTCCCTGGTTGGTTACTCTGGAGGTAAAGATGTGCCTCATTGAAGTTTGCTGTGCTGTTTTTCTATCCATTCATCCACCTGCCCACACACACAAACATACCAACTCAAGCTTTCCGTGCTGATGCTTTTTTTATTATTATTATCATTATTTTTGTTTGCATGAAAAGATACCAAAAACTACACTTTACCCCGACCCTTGCTCCAGAGAAAATAGAGAGCTCCTAAACCATGAATTAGTGATGGAACCCCATACATATTACATTAGAGCAAGGAACAGTGCAGAAAGTGGTATGTGCTAATTCAATATAAACCAGCACAGAGTGGCACAAAACTACAGCATTCTGCAGTATTTGTGATCTGCAGTTCCCAGGGCTTGACATGGCACTTTCCTACATGAAAAGGGTTGCATTGTGCACAAAGTTGTGAAAGAAACACTGCTATTCAGGGGGGTTCAGCTTTTTTTTTCTGCAGGGAGTTGGTATTTGCCGTCTACTTTGTTGTGTGGCTGGGGTTTTTTGGCTTTTTTATTTTTTCAGAACTGGCCAAAGCTCTTGCACCATCAGCACAGTGCTGCTCACAACTCTGTGGCCAACCCCCAGGGCCATGAGGTCTTGCACAGAATTTGTGGGTGGTTAAGTTCTGTCTCCTGTTTACATCAAATTAAGAGCAAAGCTTGTCCAGTTTAAATTAACACTGTGTCTGGCTTGTTGAATTCACGTGTCTTTGAGCCAGGAATAAACGTGGTGACCAATCTCCTCGTGCCACTGTGTCAGAAATGAATGTCCTCAGCAAAGAGGGCTGGTGTTAAAACTTGCCTCCCTGCCTTAGGAGGACTCCACTGCAGTCGTTTTGTAAAGAATTCAGTGGTTTTAGCTGCTGCTGGCGGTGTGAATGTCTCACAGCTGCTGATGGAAGGCAAAAGTGGTTTTTGTGGTGCTTTGTGACGTTGGCCAGAGGCCTCCAGCTCTTGGCTGAATTGCTCAAGAGACTCGACCAGTGGCACACTTCAGTTTTCCACCCACTGCAGTCTCACATCAGCCCTGGAACTCCTTTAAATCCAAATACTCTTCTGGTGGGGTGGCTGTACATCCATGCCTCTGCTTCACAGCTTGCATGATCATGTTACTTGCAAACAAACAAAGGGATTTTTAGGTTTTTTGTACGTTTAGCTTTTTTGCTTTCACTTTTTTTTGCCTTTTCCCTTCCCAATTACTTTTTCAAATGCTTCAGTTGTGTTTGCACATTACTGAGTATTTTCAAGGCAGAGCTCTCATTTCCTCCTCATTATTTATAGCTACACCAACCATTGCAGAGACAGGGAATCCCCTTGGTTTCAAGACAAAAGTTTTCTACTTCCCCTCACTCATCCTGCTGTGGTATTTACTGTAGCACAACATCTGTTCCCTAAGGAAAAAAACTGGAGTTTCATCGCTGGTAATACCTGAGCCACGAGTCTCTTGTGGCTGCAGTGGTAGAAGCTGCTTCTGAACAGCAGTCTGGTTATGAAAGTGAATAAACAGGAATATGAATCCAGCTGGAGAATTCTAAGTTATCCACAGCTTAAACCCAGATGACTTTGTGCATCTACTGGTAAAGAGTGAATCCTACTCAAGTTTGCTGTGGGGCAGAAAGGGTTTGCAAATTCCTGCCCCTTGTACCCTCAGCATTGAGAATTACCACACAATGGGCAAAACAAGACAAAAACCCTGCAGCAAGACCTGAGCTGGCTGTGTGTCACTGATGTTCATCGTGTGGCTCCTCATTATGCTTAGAGAACTTGTCAGAGTTCTCTGTTTTCCTTGGGCTTTCTCTGTAACCATGAAAACAGAGTGAAATTAATTTCTACAGAGCCTTGAAAGGATTGTGAACCAAACCTTTTGATGTGGCTTTAAACATCTCACCGTGTTTGAATGAGTTTCATCTTGCAGTACAGAGGGAGAAGGATTCCTGTTGATTTTTACAGCTGCTGGCATGGCTGGCTGCTAATGAACCAAGTGATGTTAATAACTCACCTCCGAGCAGAACTGGTGCTGTTCTGCCATCTGACGGCAGAGCTGGAACAGAACAACGCTCCTGCCTTTTCCAGAGCAGGTTACTGTGGCTGTATCCCACAGAATCCCACTAGCAGGATAAATGTCAGTGCAGGGGATCCTGCTACTGGCTGTATTTTAATTGAAAAATGAAGAAAATATCCCACCCTTGTCCATTTATCCTGTTTGGCCTGGCTTTCCCCATCTCTCTGGAATGGCTGTGCTTGTGCTTCCCACACTCTCACATTGCTTCGGAGCATCAGGAGAAGATCAAGTTCTGATTTTAACTTTTCTGCAGTTCCCCCCCTCTGTCTCTCTTGTTCTCTGTGTCACCATTTCCACATTTAAAAGTGGGAACTGTGTATCTTGCAGTCTTGCAAGACAAGCCCAAACCCACTCCCTAGATTTCTGCCTGGAAATACCCCAAATTTAAACACTTTTAAATCCACCTTTCTACAGTTTTGGCACAACATAAATAGTTTTATGAGGATGCTACTTCTTCACTCTTCTCTCCTCCTTTCTGGCTTGATCTCCTAGTAGCTGAGAGCTGTGACCTTGCTCTTGGTTACATTTGATTGTGGGTCCTGAAAATAAGGGATTTAGCCATGGAGACCGAGCCTGGAAGAGAGCAAAGGGACCCTGAGCCAGTTTCCTTGGTTGGTCAAGAGCAATTCTGCAGTTCACTCCTGGACTTCCTTCTCCTGGACTTTTAAGCTAGTTTGACAGGTTATTCATATTTTCCTGCTCTTTGGACTCAGTTCCATCTCCCAGCAAGGCAGAAGGACCCACTGTGGAACAGGGGCTGCTGTGCAGGGACACCTGGAGTCACCTGCAGTTCTCTCATCTCCTGTTCTTGATGTGATGTGAAGTGCAGACACAACTGACAGCACAGCCAGGCTGATGTGATATATTTTTAGTTTAAGTATGTTTCTGAAAGAATCTGCAAGGATTCATCTCACTGCTGCTTGCCTGAGATGGTGTATTTGTGTATTTTGAGTGTGTTCTGTAAGCACTGTAATACTGTAAATCTTTACCCATGTTAAAAGCAGGCACTGAAATGTATTCACTGTGCTCCCCAAAAAATCAAACGAGGTACTGGATTTATTATTTCTTATTTCTATTTACCTTGAGGAGCTGCCACTCTGCCGTTAAGACTTTGCATTTCACAAAATATTCCCAAGGGGAATAAGCTGGGAGTTGAGTGACCAACTTGCTTCTGACTGCTGCTGATTTGTTTAATCCATGTGCCAAATCTTAGCTGCAAGTCATTAGTATTGATCTGTCCTTACAAAGCGTTTTGAGATATTCAGGTCGAATACTTAAGCCTTGCACAGTTTTGTTCCCTCTCTCTTCCTTCATTTGTCCTTTCCCATGAATCAGTTTAAGGCTGGGCTCCATCCAAGGGAAGCTTTGGCTGATGCCTCAATGCACTGTGCTCTCCATAGCCTGCAGTATCTCTGCATTTGTTGACATTGTTCACCTTGCTTGGTTTCGGTCTCGTTTGCTTTGAGAGGTAAAATTTCTGTCCAGGAGAGGACTCAGCTACAAAAGGAAAATTGCTCATCACAGATGTCAGTAACTTAGCCTGTACCTATAATTCTCATATATTGGAAAATGGGAAAAAGGAGCTGCAGTGAAAAGTGGGAAAAGACCAGCAGGTGCTGTTTCTTTTAATTCTTGGGTACCAGTCACTTCTGGCTGGTCCAACAACTACTGAGCACTGCAGGATGAAAAAGTGTGTTTTGTGTTAAAATTGTGCTCCTTTTTTTTCTGCACAGGGGACTCAAATAGATCTTGATGCATATCCAAAATCCTGAATTAAAGACCAAACCCTCTGGGAAACAGTGTCTTGGGGGATTTCTATGGGTTTTTATTGCCCCAAGTGCTCCTTTGAACATTCTTGCCATTGTGCACTTCACTGTGTGCCTCGACACGCCACCTGGAGAATTGAGGAGGGTGTAGAGAGCTGAAGTGAAAACATTATCAAAAGCCAACCTTTCAGTTTCACTGCTCCCTCTGAGTCCTTGCTTGAGCTAATTGGAGGCAATAAAACACAACCCAGTGTCTCTCTGAGACCAGAACCCTCAGCCCTTTCAGTTTTGGGGTGGGCTGTGACAGGAACACAGCGAGGGAGGAAGTGTTCAAAGTCACTCACAAAGTCCTCTGCATCCAAGGGAATGGGATGTATGAGGATGGGATCTTGGGAGGATGTGGAGCAGACCTAAGCTGTGCAGGGGTGGGAGCAACTTTCCTCTTTAAACCCCAGAGTTCCTGGGTGACTTTTAACTTCTGCTGTGCTGCTAAAAGCCTATAAAGACACTCAGCCTTTGGGGGATCTTCACCCCCCAAAGAAAAGGGATTTCATCATCCCTGGAGTGTGATAGGTGACTCCTTCACATTTCAGAACACTTGGCCGAGACACCTTTGCTCACCAGAACCAGGCAGGAGCTTGGAACACAAGCTTGTCACAAGGTTTGGAACAGAACTGAAAATTCTGGGTCTGCTCTCAGGGCAGTGCTGTGTCTAAAACAGCCCGGCTGAAGTTTCAGGATGGATTTTGATGCTTTAAATTGTACATGGGGGGTACATGTGAAAAGGAATGGGCTGTTCTGTCTAGGGCATGGATTCGTTCCTTTGCATTGGCACTGGCATTCAGTTTTTGGTTAAAAGTTGTGGTCAAGAAACCAATCCAGCTCAAAAAGCAAATCCAGCTACCTAAAACAAGCTCAGGTCTCTGCTGAGACTGGCACGAGGGGAATGGCAGCAACACTTCCATGGGAGATGGGGCACAGTGATGATGCCCTCTTGGCAGCAGCCTAATTTGGGGTTGGTTTAAAGCCATCAAGGATCTGCAGGCACTGTGAGAACCCACATCAGTTGCTGTGGATCACTTGTGAAGGATTTGACTCGTGGTTTTTGGCTGTCAGGTTGTCTTTGGTATAGAAACAGGCACTTGTCAACACTGTTTTTATTAATAAATGGAACTAAATAGATGGAATTTAAAATCATGCTGGCTTAAAACTTTTATCTCTGACCTTTTTAGAAAAACTTATTTTCTCAATTTTCAGGCAAACAGTTTGCTCCCAAAAAAAGACTTGGGAGACTGGAAAATCGTAGATACAACTCTTTCTGAGTAATGAATTGATAGCCCAGTGAACATTTTTACTGCAAAGTTTTAGTTTGCAGGTCTTTTTTTCACAATTTTTACCCAAACCTAGCAATAATCCTAAACTAGAAGACCAGATTAACTAGGATTCATGTGGGAATATTGAGCTGAAATCTTGTAGTTTGTCTTTTGCAAGTCAGGTATATTTACCAGTGATCTCTGCTGGTCTAAAAAAGTACATGAATCCCAAAAACGTGACTCCCAAGTGAAGGTGCAGCATGGTTCTGCTTTGAGATGTGACTTTATTTGTACAGAGGGAGTGGTTGGGAATTGCAGAGGTACTTAATGTTATGATTTGAAGCACTGAGAATCCCTAATTCCCTCAGCTTTTCAATTTATTGGTCTTTGAAGTAACATGAAGGCTCTGACAGAAAAAAAGTGAATGCCAAGCTCCCCTCTCTCAGTGTGAGGGTGGATGGTGGCTTTTAAAGCATAATAAAACTGTGGTGAGTTTTTTGCTGGTGTCAGTCAGGACCTTTCATAAGATTTGGGGAAAATGGTAGGCAATAATGGGCTTACCTTGAGAATTAGACTTGATTTTTCTGTTACAGCAAACTTGGAGTCATTGGAATTACAACAGGTTAAAACTGGTGAAAAATAAGTTTGTTGGAAAATCAAAATTCCTGCCCAGATATCCAGACATAAATAGCTCTGACAGATGTTAAAACTAATCTGCTTTCAGTTAAGAACTATTGGATTCAGAAGTATAGTACATGAATTATAAGACACTATATCTTGTTTAGAATATGATACCATTAATTTTATTGAGCTTAGAGGTTCTCCAGTTTTCCAGCAGTGACCTTGCAAACTGTTAGGATGTGACCAGTGACCCTCGAAAGCACAGCTCATTGTACTTAAATAAACCAAACCCAACAAAACCCAATCCCATTTAAATCTTGTTCTTCTACTGATCTTCCAACAGGTCAATTACTAACCAGCATTTGCTGCTCATTGTACCCTTCACTCCTTGTTCCCTCTTCTCTTAAATGTCACAGTCACTGGGTGAGTACATTTTCCACCTTTCTTCCTCATTGGACAGGAGCAGCAACACGAAGAGACTTTTCTAGCAAGAATTCAACTTTCTCCATCCTGCAGCTGGGCAGTCTCAGTGGTCCTCTGACCCAGTGCAGCCTGTGTTCCCTCCACCAGTCCTTGACTCCTGTAAAAACCCCTCAGAGCCAGCAGAAAAAGCAACTGCAGGGCTCTGACGGTGACTATTATCACTGTTCTTTGCTTTCTCTTGGTCTTTAACTTACTTGGATGTATGCATGGTTACTTTTTAATGTCCTCATAGCAAGGAGCAGCTGTTGCCGTTTCTGCAGCACGGAGCACACTTGGATTTACGAGCATTTCATTCTCCCAGTGCACAGCAAAAGGAGGGACAGCCCGGGCAACGATTGATGCCATTGTTTTGGGGCCAGCAGGAACAGGCTCTGCCTGCTAAAGCACGGCTCGTTTGGGACAGTGAGTGATTTAATGGGTTTGTTTTCCTCACTACAAAGGTTTGGGATGCAGAGCTGGCTCTGCTTTGAGATTCAGAGCAGAGGATGGAGATCAAGTGGTGGTAAAATTTGACCTTTGCCGCTGGCCAGGAGTGATGCTGGCAGAGCTGCCTGCCAAAGCTGCCAGTTTTAGGGGCAAGAGCAGCTCCCTGGTGTGTGGGGGTGCCTCTGTCTGCACGGAGGATAAAGGAAGCAGCTTCAGGAGAGCCATAAATAGGTAGCAGAAGAGGAGAACACAGAATAAGAGGGTGAGAAAGCCTCCCCTTCTGTTCTGCCATGGCAGGTAAGGTGCAGAATGTGCCCCTCTGTGCCTTTCCTGTCTGACCCCTTTGGTGCTGCACAGAAAGTGATGCCTCTCTGTGAGAAATTGGAATGTGCTGATTGTTTTCCATCTGCCCATGGGCAGGATGTTTCTATTCCACGCCAGCAGCTCGTGCAGCATCACTCATGACCACAGAGATTGTTTATTCTTCTTTTTGTGCCATCCTGTTGTGGATGAGTGCAGAGCTCTGCTGTACATGGACCCCATGGGTTTGGAGCCTGGAGGGTTTGTTTTGTCCCTGCAAAATAAAAATATATCCCTAAAAGAAAGCAGCTTTCGAAAGTTTTTTATTAGAATTGGAATCATGTTGGTGGTACAGGTTTCAGAAGTTGCAGAAATGGAGATTTCCTCAGGACTAGTAGGAAAATTGCACTCTGAATAAATTCTGCATCTGTAACAGGAAAAAACCCAACTGCAACTCGAAGTTTCTAGGACAGGGCTTATTTTTAGTATTCTATGCGGAATAGAAGCTGGGGTTTGTTATCTTTTGACTGGCAGGGGAAAGAATGAAAAACTAGAATTGAATAAACACATAAATGACTGTTGGGGTGGTCACTGATGGTGGACTGGGGGGGATTGTTATTGGGAAACCCTTGGCCAAACAATAAAACACTGAGCACGCTGCCAAAAACATTATAAACTTGTGGTGTGCTTCTCAGGTCTGTAATATTGGCCAAATATAAAGTGTCTAGGAAATAAAGTGTTCCCTCTTCAAAAGCTGTAGAAATTGTTGGGGCAAATAGCAACTGATATTCTCTTCATGTGAGTTCTATTTCCATGTCTATACCTGCCTGGGTGAGTGCTGCTAGCAAAGCATGCCATGATAAGTTCACTTTGCCTCAAAAAATAGTTTCAGAGAGGATTTCAGTATTTCACAGCAAAGACTTCAGTGGTGGTGTGTGGAAGAATCATGCTCTTTTAAATGTGGAAAACTCATTAGTGGAGGTAAGTGCTTTGTGGCTGGAATAATGAGTGACTTCTCCTCCAGTGAGTTGGTGTTGCCCTGCAGGGTTTGGGTCTGGGTCTCCCTCCCAGTGTCACAAACTCTCCCTGTTCTCACTCAGCCCCAGGATGTGCCTTTCCCCCAGCGAGCTGCTGGGGCTGCTCTGTGTTACAGAGCTCCGTGCTGTGCCAGCTGCTCCTCAGAAAGGTGGGAGGGAAAATTCACACCTTGTTCAACAGTTTTATGTCCTGGTGGTTCTGCTCCAAGGCAGTGACCAGCTTGGGAGGTGGTGCTGAAATCAAGAAGCTGCACTGGTTTCACCCTCTGAGTTATCTATATGGAAGTCTTCTTTCCATGAGCAATTCTTAGCAAACTTTTGCCTGATTCCTTGATGATTCAGAACAAATAATGTTAAGTGTGATTTATGACTAAATAAATAAAATGAAGTACTTTCAAATTTGCAGCAAGGTCATGATTTATCATGATACCCATGGGGTACAAACAGAACACAGTAGATCCTCCATTCCCTTGTTTTATATCTTAAAACACGGAGTATTCATTTCTTGGAACAATTAATGATAGCAATTGCTCCTCCTTCCTTCATGAAGATTTTTTAATTTAGAGAAAACAAGAATGGAAAGCAGCAGACTGTAAAGCAGTCAGGAATCTCTTGGGATTAGAAATTGCAAAGCAGAGAGGCTTTTAGAGTTTGTCAAAATACAGATAGTAAAGGTTTGGTATAATATTAATTAAAAAATTAAGTTATCACTTTTAATCTAATCTTGCGTAGGAGGATAGAATTATCCTGAAAGAAAAAAAAATGTGAATTTCTTTTTTTTTCCCCCATTTATTAATTTATTTATTTATTCTCATTTGCCAAGTACCAAATTCTTTCTGGCAAAACATAAATCAATATTTTTAAAAAATTTTGTCTGTTTCCTCTTTCCCCTGTCCTTGTGTCTTTGCACAAGGGGAAAAAGGCATGTGGAGTGATAATTAGGGAAGAATGGAAAAATTAGATAAATGAACAGGCTCACTTCCATAGAAAGCCTTTTTTATTTCAAAGCTGGTGTAAGTAGCTTTGTGTCAGCAGGATTGTGTCACTGTAATCACTTGCATCAGCCATGCTTATCCTGAGGCAACAGCAACCCCCTTTTTTGTAGATGTTGGATTCACTTGGTAGGTTGGAGAATTCCACATTTCCCAGACAATTTGTACAAGTGTTGGTCCTCCATCCTTTGAATGTCTCCTCTTATCTGCCAGAACAACAAAATGGTCTATGATTATGCATGGTATGTTTTTCACAATGGAGAGTTTACCAGAGTTTGTAGCAAAATCTATTAGAGATGTGTTTTCAGTGAGTTTTCATAGAAGTGTTCATCTTTAAGGAAAAAGAAAATAAAATTGTGACCAATGTTGGGTTTGGGAAGTGCACCAGAAAGAACTCCTCTTTTACAATTTGCTGCTGGGCAGAACTGGTTGCTTTGCTTCTGTCTTTTTAAAATTACAACCAAATGAGTAATCATCACTGCTGCTAATTGTTTCTATGAATATTTTTCTTTATAAACATGTAAAGATTATCAGCTTCACTCAGCAGTGGTAGATGATGATAACAGTGAGTGAAGAAGTAAATTTGGTATAGTTACAGATTTTCTGGAGAGATCCAGCCACTGCTGTTGGTCACCAAGGTCTATTGTGTATTGTGCATTTTGACTCTGTTTGCCCAAAGTATTTTCAGTACAAATGCTGGATATAAAGAGACTTCTGAGGTTGATAATGAAACAGTGATTTAATTCCAAAATCATTCCAAAACTTGCTTGAAAGGGAATATCTGCACGTTTTCCTTAGCTCAGTTTAGCTTTAGCTAAACTGGGCAGTTTGTATCAGGAATTATGAAATCTGTTTCCTGACATGGCAAAGAGACTGAATTTTGCACCAGGCCATGCCTTCCAATTCCATGTTACCAAAACAGAAGTAAAACTTGAATCCAGACTGAATCCTTCCTTCTTTACCCCTCTTCCCCCCTCAGATCCTCAGTGTGGGCAGAAAGTGCAAGACCAGCCCTTGGAGTTATTTTGCCTTTTCCACTCAGATTGTTGGGGGAAACCAGGTGAAGCAAGGCTCACATCCATGGCAGGTTTGCACAAGGAAATGTGGTTTTATCTGCAGAACAAAGCCCTGGAGAAAAGAAGGCTTTGGGGTGACCCTCTTGTAGCCTTCCAGTACCTGAAGGGAGCCTTCAAGAGAGTTGGAGAGGAACTTTTCTCCAGAGCATGGAGTATAGGACCTAGAGGGAAAGGCTTCAAGCTGAAAGAGAGTAGGTTTACATTGGATAATAGGAAAAAAAAAATTACTGTGAGGGCAGTGAGGCACAGGCTGCCCAGAGAAGCTGTGGCTGCCTGGAAATGTTGGATGGGGGTCTAAGAAAACTGCTCTGCTGGAAGGGCAGGGAGGATTGGATCTTTGAGGTGCCCTCCAACCCAAGCCATTGGGTGATAACATATTGTTGAACTCCAGCCTGCTTTTAAGAAAAGCAATTAAACAGGTGGAGAGGACTCAGAATCCATCCTGCTTCCTGATAGACCTTTGTTTATGACTTTTATTTTGTTTATCACTCTTTCTGGAAGAGTGTCTGTAGATGAGTCTGTTGTAAATGGGTGAAACTGCTCAGAAATAGGGCACAGGACAGCACCCCAAGTCCCTGGCTACTGCCAGGCATCCTTGATTTGCAGTGGTCCCAAAAATCTCAACCAGCTGCTCACCTTCACAGCCTGAGTACCTCAGGGACTTGGCATTTATTACACGTGTGTTGCTTTTCTCCAGGCCCCAAGGCACAGCCGAGGGGAGAACAGCAAGATTTAGGATCTCTGGGGCTCAGGGATTCTGAGAATGCCATGGAAGTGTGTGTGCTGGGAATGTGTGACTCCTCAAAGGGCATCTGGGTCTGCTCTCCCTGTTCTTCCCCAAAGGCAATCAGAGCAGACATGAAGATTTTCTTTATTGGGAGCATTTTCTTTAAATGCTGCAAGTTTCCCTGAGGAGAAGGCAAAAGCATTTCTGTGGAGGCACCATTGTTTCTGCTCAGTGGGTGGTCACAGCAGCTCACTGCACCCTGGACAGGTATGGATGGGATATTTCAGGAGCAGGCTGCAGGTGCAGGAAAACATGGATTGGAAACGTGTGTGTGCTGTAGCATCTCTTTGTGGTGCTTACTTACAGGTGCTACTTTTTTATTTCTAATCGTTATTTTCTTTGAACATCTCAAAATAATTAATAAATAGGCTTACACAGATTGGCAAAGACTGATTTTGGAAGTCTGTGTAAAAAAAATCATTTGAAGCAGAATAAAAGTTTATACTCATTGCTTTTGTGCTCCCTTGCTGCACACCTGCTCAGGTACCAGGAGCCCTATGGCAGGATTCACTGTAGTTTTGTTTGTTTTTTTTTTTTAATAAACTCAGGATCCTAGAGAAATTATCTTATTTATCCTGCACTTTTCTGTGTCCAAATCCTCCCACCTCCTTCAAAAAGCAATGTGGCGAAACACTTCCAAACACAGCAAGAGGACCCGGTTCCTTAGTGGATCACCAAACCATGGTCAGGTCTGTAGCAAAAGGATTTTTCTTCTCAGTCCTCTTCATCTCCCAATTCCTGCTACAGGGCTTACTCAGCCCTTGCTGACTGTACATCCTCAGTGCTCTAAAATCTAAGAGGAAAGGTTTTGGGTATCAGAAGTAATAACTTCTCTGTTTAAAAGCAACTCCATTTTTCCCTTTCATATTGAAGATTGCATAGCTGAACCTTAATTTTTCTGTTCCACAGGAACCTACTGCAATCCTTGCATGTCACTGCAGGAGAGCATGACTTGGGGCTCAGGGAGAACACTGAGCAGACACTGCCTGTCAAATTTGTCATTCAGCACCCCAAGTTTAATCCCAGGACTCCAATGAACTATGACATTGCCCTTCTGAAGCTGGATGGCACCTTCAACATCAGCAAGGCCAGAGTTGGCTGTAATCTTCTTCTCCATGAAGAAAATGTTATTGTTCGTTTCATGTAGAAGATAAATTGTCAATATGAGATTAATTTTACAGATTCCACAAAAATAACAACATTTTTGGTTTTGTTAAAAACCCTCCAGCACTGACACAGGAAGCTTTTTGTAATTGTTCTTTCAAATACTTACCAATAAAATTCATGTTCCTGTGTGTCAGGTTTGTCAGTTTTGCTAGCACATCTTCCTCACCCAGGTGAAAAGTCTGAAGCAGGATATGTCTGCACTGCTTGTGGCTGGGGCCATTTAAAGGAAAGTAAGCCACCCTCTTTATTATTTTTATTCTGAAACTAAGAGCTTGATTGCACAGGTCAGAGCCAGAGCAAAAGTAACCTTCATCTGGCCTTAAGAACTGTAATCTCAAAATGGGATTTTGCTCCTGTGCCTACCTTTCTTCAAAATGGGTAATCACAAAATTTAGACCTGCGTGTGAATTTTGAAACACTTTTCGATTTTTTTTCAAGTAAAATCACTTATATACAAAAAAAATGGATGTTTGCAAAACATGCTTGTAACCATAGCATGCCTTGGAGCAAATTTCCAACTGATTTTTGTGGTGTATTAACAGTGACATTGTTTACCTTTCAGCTTTTCTTACGAACATTGATTTGTGTTTCAGATGGACTGCTCCCTCAGGTCCTGTAGGAAGTCAATCTCCCAATCCTAAACAGCAGAGAGTGTTCAGGAGCACTGTCAGCTTTAAAGAAACCCATCCAAGGTGACACCATAATGTGTGCTGGATTCCCAGATGGAGGAAGGGATGCCTGCCAGGTCAGCTGAACACTGGGCCCTGTGTGTTTAGGAGTGTTTCTCAGGAGCCCTGTGTGCCAAAGTAAACAAACCCACTGTAAACTGGCAGGTTTGGATGGATGAATTCTTTCAAAAATTCCCTATGGGGCAATGCACTTAATGACATGATTCCATAATAATTATTCTATGGGTTGTAGGACGGGCTCCTGAGAGCAATTTTGCAATGTACCCCAGTGCAATAATGCTTCAGGCTTTCTAACTTCAGAACACTTGATAAATCAATTAATGTTGGAAAGATCCTGAGGATGAAAGTAGAAAGAATTGAATTACAGGAAGGAAAGGAAATGGAATAAAGGTTAAGTGATTGTTCCTCACTCCTTTTTTACGTGCTCAAGCACGTCAGAGATACGTGGAGTCATGAGGGAATTAATCTGTCTCTCCCCTTCTTGACAGTCCTGACTAAACACCCTAAAACCACCTGTGTCTTCACAGGTCTTTTAAAAATGACTGTCCCCTGTGTTGCAGGTTTTTAGGAAGGCACAAAAGAGACCTCAACAAACTCTTTAAGGCTTACCCAGCTGTACAAGCTCTGGCTCCTGGGATTTTGCTTGGCTTTTTTCCAGGGGGACTCTGGAGGCTCCCTTTTGTGTCGAGGCAAGCACGGGGCCTGGACCCTCACTGGTGTCATCTCCTGGGGGATGGGATGTGCCCATGGCTGGGTAAGGAATGAGAAGAGGAAACATTACAACAGAGGATCCCTGTTGTTTTTTACCTTCTTTTTTTTTTTTGCCAGAGTGGGGATTAAACGCGCAAGACAGTATTTCTTGTTTGGACTCAGATGTTTATTAGTTCTCATCTACGTTACAGCCTCACAAACTGTGAGTTCTGCAGCACTTCTAGCTAGCAAACTAAAAATGGCCCCTATCTCTCTCTCTACAAGGCCTTTTAAGGATAAATTGTCCAATTATGAAATAACACCTGAATTATTTTTACTTTTAACCCAATAACCAACCACCCCTGGCCTGCAATGCAGACTTTTCTACCCAATTACAAAATACCACCCAGACCCATGAAGAAGAAGGTGAAAAGGACTAGCCTCCACCCTAAAACCTCCACCTTGCTTTATATATATATTACTATATTCTAAAACCTCAAACTCTAAGTTTTCCACCCTGTGACATCACACACTTCTATTCAAACTACACACCCATAATCCCAGTTTTGTCATTCAATTTTGGAAGCCTTCTCCACGGCCTCAGGTCAAATGCAGTGTTTGCTTGGGGTCAGTGCCTGTCAGCACAGAAAGTCTGAAATCCTCAGTGCCCAGGGTTCCAGCAGATCCTCAGGAACATTCACAGACCTCAGTGTGGTGCTGTCCTGGGTTCAGGAGAACATGAGTGCTGGTAATTCAGTCTCCACAATAATGTGTCCCTCGCTTGTGACAAATCCTCTGTCTCAGAATATTGTATTTAATTTTATCTTTTTTTTTTTCAGGGTACAGCACTTATATGATTTCCTGTCAAAGCACTGCAGCGTTTCACAATCCTTGAAGTGTGTGGATGTGACTGGCAGTTGTCAAAACCAAATTGAGAACATTGTAAATGTTTGCTTCTATCCCACTTTGCCTCTGACTTGGACTCTTCCTTTTTTTTTTTTT
>VYXD01007099.1:751890-777062 GCA_013397195.1 Hylia prasina | reverse complement strand
TAAGGCAGGTATTGCATGACTCCTGGTGGAGGCTTCAAGAAGACGCTTTCTCTTATTTCTGGTAGCATTTAGCAAAATATATTCATTATAAACTCCTGACCACTCAGCTGGAAGTAGCAAATCCCTCACCAGCTCCAATCTGCCCTATGGAAGGAAAGGAAAATCCCAGCTTTGCAGACAAATCTATAGTAATAATCTCTAAATGCACGTGGAATTTCCCTCCAAATTTACACTGGCTGAAAGCCAAGATGACAGTCCTACCTCCTCCACCAAAGTTAAACAACTTTCTTCTGATAACAAAAACAATGAAAACCAAAACAAAAAAACACTTAACAAAAACAAAAAGAACTCACACCACCAAATCCTTGAAAAATGTGTGTATCAGAGATTTCTAGTCAGCACATTACTGGGAAATTAGAGAGAATTTAAAAAATTAAAGGTAATTATGGCACATTCTCCCTTAAAAAACCTCCATTCTCTCTAAATTCAGAGAAGTTAAAAAAAAATAAGAGTAAAAAGAGTTGAGGACTGTAAAGAGGCACCATCTGGTTGATCCAACCACCAACTTCCCACAGCTGCTCACTGAAGTAACATCAATTTCTTTGAAAAATCATCTTTTTTCTCAGGGCACCTGAATCTGAAGCTTCAGCATTTAAGAAGGCTTTGTGCCACCACAGCTCCACTTACTAGGAACTGCAGGTATGAGAAATCTTAAATTCCAGCCCCCAGCCCTGCTGAGGTGAGGGAGTTCCTGGGGAGGTTTAACCCAGAGTTGAGTTCTGGCAGCAGAGGAAGGTGCTGTTGACACAGGCACAACAGCTCTTCTTCCACCCTGGGCATTTCAATACCATTTCTGCTGCCTCATATTCTGTTACCAAATTTCTTTTAAGCCTCCTGCAGATGTGGGAAACACATGCACTTTAAAATGTTATTTCATTTTATATGAACAACGACCTCCTGTCCTCTGCTAAGCCTCTGTGTATAAAATTGATCCTAAAAATATCCACTTTGTACAAGTAAAGCTCATGAAGGGGTGTTTCTGCACTGAATTATATAGTGGCAGTGTTTTAAATTCTGTTTCTTATCAACTTGATGCTGAAAATTTCATGAAGAATTTGATGCATAAGTAAAAAAGTTTCAGAGAATGTTCAAAATCCACTTTATGAACCATGCCTACTTCCACAATGACTTGGTGTCTGTGCATGATTCCTTTGTATCCTCACTGGAGTCAGTGATCTGCACAGGGAATCTTGAAATCCCAACAGTGCTAGCACTGAAGTGCAAATTCAAATCTTCTAAATCCAACAGTGTTTTTTTTTCTTTTAGTGACAAAAAATTAATCATTAGGAGGCTCCAGAAGCAAAAATGCTTATTCCCTGAACCCTGACTGAGCAAGCTGAGCATGCCCAACACTCACACTCAAACTTCTTTTTGTTTGCCCCAATAAAAATATGTCATCCCACAGCCCTGGCAAGTGTTCAGCCACAAATGGCATTTGCCATACACCAACTCAGTCTAAGGCTTCTAGAATCATTTATGAAGCACACAATTCTCCCTTGAAAGTATGAGTTCACTTCAGCAAGTCAATCATGGAAGAGAAACTTCAATCCCATGTAAGGAGTGTCATTTCACTTGTTTGTTTGTTTGAATTTGAGTAATATTGTGTCCTGCTCAAGAAAAAGGTGACAAAAAACTTGGAAGAGGATTCTATATGGAAAAAATGTGCAAAATTGGTGAAGTGAAAAGCAGAAAAACTTCTAAAATGCATCAACCAGTGTAAGTTATCAAAGGCAGCTCCCAAACAAAAGTGAAACAACAAGGATAAGATAAAGGCAGAAATTAATTTATTTATACAACATTATTCCAGACATTCAATAATACTTCTTTGGAGAAAGCTTTATTACCCTAAAGCAGGGAAGTTAGGATAATTTGAGATTGATTTTCCATTCACTACTTGTCATACACCTGCCATAACAGGGCTGCTGTCCTTACGAGTTGTGCGTCACATCAGCGGGTATTATTTTATTTTCTTCTTCATTTCAAGACCTTTTAAAACTATAATGGGCCAATGGATGAGTTTTTCAAAGTGCTGCTGTTGTGGCAGTTGTGTCCTGCTGCTGACTGGTGTTCAGAATGACTTTGTGAAAGCAGGATTCTTTGAAATGGAAACCAGATCTTTTCATCAATACTGACTGAATTTAAGATGTGGAAGATGTCTTTTCCCTCAACAAGTGATTCTGGCTGTTAGTTCCCAGACACAGGCCTGAGCTTAGACACCTTGAACCATGCATTCATTCCTCTCTACTCCCATTCTCCATCCACTGGATTATGTTGGCACATGCCAAATCACTACAACACATCTGCCCTCAGCTTCTGAAAGGGCTTTGAGTCTCTTTTTCCCCATTAGAACTGGTTTGACACTGGTGTATTGAGAAGACTTTGTTTCAGAACACATCCAGTCAGCTCTCTCCAGATGGAAAAGCTCAAGAAAATGCTGTGTCTCAGGCCAGGCTCCTTGTCCTCTGTTGCAATGCCCCTCTCTCAAAAAGGCATGGAAAATCCTGCAGCTGGGAATCAATCAGCTTTGCATCAGCATTCACTAGAGTGTGAACAGGACAAGCAAGTGCAAATGTCTCCATTGGTCCATGGTATGCTTGATACTACGCCCTAAATTTAAACATTTCTGATTTTACTTGCCAGTTAATTTTAGCACATTCTTTACCATTGCCCCAATGCCATCAAAGATATGGTGTAATGCTGTTTCACACATAAATGCTGGGGTGGTCACCACCTTGTTTTTTGCATCAACATGAGCTTCGTGAAAAGGAATTAAGGAAAACAGCACTTACAGATGCTGCCTGCAAAATGAACCAGCACTGACAAAACCTCACAGCTCCACTATCCTATAAAAACTTCCTCCAAATATGTTATACCATCCAGCTGCCACCTATAATCCAAGCTATGAGAAGGTATTTTTGCCAGAAATAAAAATGCTGCATGAGAAACCTGCAGAAACACAAGAAAACCTACAAAATTCACTGATGGTAGTAGAATGTCTCCGAGTACAGTCTGCAGCATTCGACTTCAGGAAAAGAATAAAAATCTCAGAGAGAACTGACCAGCTGTAACTCACACCAGTTTTGTGTGCAAATTCATTCAGCACTTAGTGTATTACTGGGTGTTCAAAGGAGCTGACTGAGAACTTCAACTCCCAGTGTGTAGTTACAGCAGTAGTTACACAGCTGTGTACACAAGGGTTTCTCATCCTGCACTGACCCACTGCCACTTGCTACCCACTGCACATCCCCATGAAAATCTGTGTGGAAAAGCACTGATCCTACATGTGTTCATTCCTTTAATGACACATTTCTAAACTGTCTCCCAACATGGAAGTGCCCAGGAAAGGATATGGTTACTTCTTTCACACAGTGCTTTGCTCCCAGCTCTTTGATGGCTCCTGCAGTCCCAGCATAAGGCCACTTGCCCCCTTCCTCCTCTTCGTGGCCCACAGTTACCTCAGCACCAGAGAGCACCTTTGCAGCCAGCACTGGGGAAATGCAGCACAGCCTGCAACAGAAGGAATTGTTAGAGCAATTCTAAACAGCTCTATTTCAGAACTTGCTCACAGCTGACAAGATTCACATGGATACAGCCTGAGCTACACCACAAGGCAACTTCCTCTCAGCTTTTCCTCTGCTTCCCTTTGAGAAACATCGACACACACAAGTCTTGGAAAACGCATTTAAAAAACAGGCTACAAATGATACAAAACAGAAGATACTTTTTCTAGTTCCAACAACAACAGCTGCACATTTCAACAAAACACAGGTTGTCTCCATGCCCACATTTTCAAACAAATGCCATCCAACTCACATACATACCCAATAGGTTTGCCTGCTTTGTGGAAGTCTTTCAGGACTCGCTCAACTTCTCTGTTCACCTTGCAATCCTTCCCATCAACAGCAAAGGTAGATCTGTCACAACAAGAAACTTACACAAAGCTCAGTATAAACCTACAAACAGAGGTATTTGCCTATCTGTGAAACTGGCTCCAAAGGATCACCCCAAACTTAACAGCTACTAAAAGAATTGGTTTAAAACACTCTGTAGACGACCATCAAAGCTTTAGCCAAAATGTCTCTCTGTTAAGGCTTTGGTCTGCCAGAAAGTCCCTTACATAATAAAAACATCCTAAAATGAGAATTATCAAATCGGCTTTCTAGGATTACTGAGAAGTTGAACAGCAATCCTTTCAAAGAAAAATATGTAAGAAGAAATGGGAAGTAAGATTCATGTTTCTCAAAGCCAACAAAAAGGCATCTCAATAGCAAGATAATCAGTATTCCACATGGCTAACACTTTTTTTTTTCTTTGAGCCAGCTGTTGTTTTATAATTGTAAAATAACAGAGGATTTTTTGGTAGGCAGAGAGGAAGAAACAGATTAATAACACTACAAGCACCTGAAACTATTTAAGTTTTACCTTCACTTCCCTCAGACCCAAAACGAAACACCACTAGGGGGAGGAAAAAGGACTTCTTATGTATTATCTAAACTTTTGAATTCTCATCGACATTGTTCAGAGAATTTAAAATAAGAAAATGACACGACTTTGAAAAGAGTTATCCTTATTAGGATAACTCCTTATTAGGAGTTACATATGTAGCAAATAAGGCCATTTATGGATTTTATTGTGTGAATCTTGGTTCATGGAATGACAGAATGGTTTGTGCTGGAAGGGACCTTGAAGATCATCTCATTCCTACCCCTCTGCCATAAGCAGGGACGACCCCCTCTCGCTCCAAGCTCCATCCAACCTGACTTTCAACATTGCCAGGCATGGAGCATCCACAGCTGCTCTGAACAACCTGTTCCAGTACTTCACCATCCTTATGGCAAGTAGCTGCATCTTAATATCTCATCTAAACCTACTGTCTTTCAGTTTGAAGCCATTCCCCCTTGTACCATCACAGCAGACCCTTGTAAAAAGTCCCTTTCCATCTTTTCTGCACGTTTCCTTCAGGTACTGAAAGGCTGCAATTAGATAACCCCAAAGCCTTCTCTTGGCCAGGCTGATTTTGCATGGTTAATTATGAATATTTAGTCGAGGAATCTGATGCTTAGTTGGCACTCACAAGTTCTTGGCAGCTCCAAATCCACCAGGGAATATCACAGCGTCATGGTCTGCTGTAGTGAGCTTAGCCAGGCTTGCGATTTTACCACGAGCAATTCTCGCAGATTCCACTAGAACATTCCTTGAAGAACCAGAAATAAAACAATGTGATTCATTAAGCATTTGCACACAGAACAGTGTAAATAAAGTTTTGCAGAGGAAGAAGAGGGTGAGGAAGGGAGGAAGGCAGAGCACTGGTATTTAGTAACTGAAGCTATTGATGGTTCTGAAATGCTGCTGCTGGGAAACACAGGCACGGACAGACTGTATATAATCAAGTCCAGAAAACTCATGTAGTATCTTCTCTCCAAGAAAACCACCACAGCTGGCATAAAGCTACTAAAGGCATCAGGCAAGTGCTACAAGAGCCATTACAGGCTGCTGCTACATCTGAGGAATGCCTAACACATCACAGACTTACCTTGACTCAGTTTCAGCTGGTTGCCCCTTACTGTGGTCAATGACGTGCATCTGAGGGACATCTGGAGCATACATCTGAACCTCAGCTCCCCCACGGCTCAGGTGCACCAGTACACTACAAAAATGGAGATACAACATGCAGAAAACTTTAAGGGAGAGGCTTTATCTGGCCCCTAAATCTGCTACAAATATTCCACCAACTGACTTTGTAGGATGAGGAAAAACACACATCCTATCAAAGCAGGCAACCAGGAACAACAAAAGCTTCCTTTTTCCAAGTCCCCAGGTGTTATGGAAGAATCTCACAATTAACATAGCCATTAACATTTAATCTAGGTCTACGTGACATATCTCTTATTAATTCACAATAAGAATTAATTCCATTTAAGGATTAACAATTCTGCTGTTAGATTTAGCCCCAGGAACGGAAACTCAAGTGGTACTGAAATTAAGTCTGCATTTAACTCTCTTGAGATTGAATCTGGAACTCTGAATTTCTGTTTCTGAAGAGAGTCTCTCTCAGACTCATTGTTCTGGCATCACATGCTCAGGGCTGCATCTTTGGACAATCACTGAGTTCTACAAGAATGCAGCCTGAGCTCACAATTAGGCTGTGAGAAAACTTCATCATTCACCTCTCAGGGCAACTCTGATGGCCAGAGGCAGTAAAACTAAATTAAACTGCTGCAGTGTAACGGAGACTTTTGTGGAGCCCACAGTCCCAAAAAGCAACTTACGCTGATGCCTCGTGGATTTCTGTGCCATCGTAGACCCCACAGCCAGACAGCACCTGCAGTGAGACACAACAGAGAACTGCAGGTGACACAAAGCTCCCCACAGGATCTTTCACAAGGTAAGATTTTAAAAAAAATAGTTAACAAACAACAATTTAAAAGCAAGCTCTTACCGTGCTGGTGAACACCATGCTATTTAGCACTGGTGTCACCACTTGACACACTGCAGAACTGGCATTTCCTATTTATAGCAACCCATCACAGGGCTCAGAAATCAGCACTATTTATTTCCTGGCTTATACATTTATACCACAGTTAATAAACTGACATGTTACTCTTAGGTATGTTTTTATTGTGCACACAGGGAGTTGTTCTGAGTGTCATTCATCTTTGTTATGAACTGTCCATATCCATGTGAAACATCTTCTCATCCAGGTGCACATGAATAAGAGGGACAGAAATGCACTTTGAAGTGACACTTAAAATAAACTATTTTACCTGCTGCTGTATTTTACCTGAGCATCTACATCAGAGATCAACAGCTAAATCACTTTTAATGCAATAATACAATTATGCTGTATTAGCCATACTTTTCTTTAACAATGTGGAAATAATAGTTTTAATTTGTTTATACACACCAGAGAATAAAAAGCACAAAGCAGTCAGCTACCCTTGTGTGGGTGGAGAATCTGACAAAGTAGGAGAAAAAACATTTTTTTTTAAAGCTATTGTAAGAATGAAACAAAGAGAAAAAATCCAAAGGTTTATCTAGTTCCTGAAAGTATATTGATGAACACTTTTGGGGCTTTTTGTTTGGCTCTTTGTTCTGAAAGAAAAAAATCCAGTTAGGAAGTAAATTTCCTTTTCTCTTTCTATTTTTTTTTTTTTTTAACTTTGATCTTTTCCTTCCTGGTTTTCCCTCAGGTTTTTTTGAAGCTTGAGAATCTTTAAACACAGACACATGAACAGAAACTCACAGCTGAAAAGAAACTCACAACTGAAGAAACCTTAACTAGTAATGTTAGACTTGAAGGGACTTTCAGGTCACAACAGCCAGGTGTCTGCTATCATGGGCATCACTTCATCAAATGAGCAAGACACAGGAATGTTCTTCTGTCCATGTAGATCCTGTTCTGATATTTAAGAGCTGCCTTTTACTTCATAACTTTTTGTTTTATCTTTCATTTATTTTAGACTGGATAAACAGAAAAGCAACTGTGCTAAGGTTACACTCTGTGAGCAACACTTTTAAAATTTTTCTGAAACTCAGTGAAACTGAAATAATGTAACATTGTTACTGTAAACTCTTCAATATGTAAACTCTTCTGTTATTTCAGTACCTGCTTCAGATAACAAATCTGTCTTTTACCACAGTCAAAAATTTATATCACTTACATCAAAAATCACATTTGTTTTCCCAGCTCTATTTAAAAAGCTGTGACTTGCTAAAGTCATTCCTGTTGGGTTACTTTTTAGCCATTTGGACCAGCATCCTGCCCTTCCCCAAGTCAATTCTGCCCCAAACAGATTTCTTCATGCAGGTAATGCCTTCTTATTCCTTTGTTTAATGCTGACTAGACTATGCAAAGCTCGAGCTGCAAAGACTGTCCACTGTGTTCCAAAGCTGTGTATTCATTTGGGACACCATCTACAGCCTATATGTTCCTTTGGCAATCTGCAGCTCTTCCATCTCCTTGCTTTCTTCTGTGTTTGTAACATGTTTTACCCCAGTTTAAATACATTCACTGCCAGTACCTCACCCAGTAACACTACAAACTATTTCAAATTAAATCCTTCTGGGCTCCTCAGTACAAAGGAGACATGGAGCCCCTGGAGTGGGTCCAGTGGAGGGCAGTGAGGATGAGAGAGGGACTGAGGAGTCTCTTACAAGGAAAGGCTGAGGGAGCTGTTCAGCTTCCAGAAAAGATGACTGAGACGAGACCTTATTAATGTTTACAAATATCTAAAAGGGGGGCATGGGTGTCAGAGGACGAACCAGGCTCTGCTTGAAGGTGCCCAGCAGTGGGACAAGAGGAATGGGCATAAACTAATGCAAAGGAAGTTCCACCTGAGCATGAGGAAGAACTGCACTGTGCGGAGACCGAGCACCGGGACAGACAGCCGAGAGAGGGCATGGAATGCCCTTCACTGCACATATTCCAGAGCCACATGGACACAATCCTGTGCCATGTGCTCTGGGCTGGCCCTGCTTGAGCAGGGGGGTTGGACCTCCTGTGGTTCTTCCCAAATCAACTCCAGGCCAACAACAAACGCACCGACGCCAATTTTTACATGTTTCCCACTCCTGGTCTGGCTTCCTCCAACTTTCTGAACTGTAAGCAGCCTTCTCAAATTCAGCGTCTCTCCAGGGTTTCCAGCTATCGCAGCCACCAGGCGAGGCTTTCCCAGGCCGCCGCCCCGGCACCGGCCCCACCGCTGGAGCGACGCTGGCTGCAGGGCCGAGCGTGGCTGCGGAGAGCCGGGCAGTAAAAAAACCAAACAAACGCTTCTCCTCAGCGCTGCCCCGGCCCCGCGCTCCTCCATTACTCACCACAGCGACGCGGGCGCCGCGGCAGCGCCGAACGGAGGAGTGGAAGGCAGCGAGGCCGCCGGGCGCTGCGCGCCGCAGCGCGGTGCACAGGGCCGGGCCTCGGGAGGTCAGCATGGCTGGGGACGGGGCGAGCGGCGGCGGAGGAGCCGGGAAAGGGAGCGGAGGAGCCGGGAAGGGGAGCGCAGGAGCCGGGAAGCGAGAGCGGGTGAGGCCCACGGGAACCGGGAGGGCCGCGCTCGGAGGCCGCTGCGCCCTTGGCGGCGCCGGCGGCGGCGCCCCCTGGAGGCGGGGAGGGGCCACCTCAGGGCCGGGACCCGCGGGCCCTCGTTCCCTTCCCGGCCCTCACTTACCGGGAACTCAGCGGTGGGAAGGGACTGAGGGCAAAAAGATAAGGGTGCAGAAATTCCACGGGAAAAATAAGCAAGTTGGCAGACGGTACAAAACTGGGAGGGTCCTTCGAGGGCACGGAGGGCCTGCAGAGAGACCTTGTCAGAGAGATGGGCAATCACCATCTGTGTGAAGTTGAACATTGGAAAAGTGATGGATTCTGCTGCTGGGATGGGACAGTTGTGGATGGAATTGTCATTCCTTTTGGGAAATGAAAGGCTGAAAAGAAAGGTAGTAAACTATCAGAGAGTGTCCAGAGGAGGGCAATGAAGACAGTGAAGGCTTTGAGGAGAAGCTGTGTGGAGAGCACTTGGTATGTTCAGCTTGGAGGAGACCTCATCACAATTACCTTTGATATTTACAGCTCTCCTCTACTCCAACCGTGAAAAGTGACCAGGAAACAAATCCAGAAGAGCAGAATATGCTGAGAAAATCAATTCTGGATCATTGGTAATATCTGCAGTATCTTCATTAACAAAGCCCTTTCAGCATGTGGCTTGAAAGTATTACAAGGATAGATGCAATCCTTCATGTTCAGTTCCCCACTCTTATTAGATAGTTCTCCCATTAATTCACAAAAACAAAGGGAATCAAAAATTTCAGGTTTTATGTGTTAATAAACAACATTAAAAAAAAGACAATAAAAGAGAGTCATAAAAAAAAAACCAAAACAACAACAACAAACAAACAAAAAAAAACAAGCCATGACATTTGTAACACATTCTCTTACAGTTTAAGTTACATTATTGAGTTGGTAATGTCCAAACAAATTTTCACTTCAGTATCTCAAAGCTGTCAATCAAACCTCAACACAAGTTGTAAAGCCAAGTAAATTTTCTCCAATAGTTGCTGCTATAGGTCCTCATTTCTCCTCAGTATTGAAATCTCATCATGTTTGGACATTACAGAACTAAGAAAACAGTGTTCCAAGTAAAACATTTAAAACAAGTTGAGACCACTACATTTCCAATTAAGAAATATTTTTTATTCTTTTTAAAATTTAGAGTCCAGCGTAGGACAAGCCTTCACTATAAAATTCACAATACTTAATGTGCAAGGCATTTTTAATAAAGAATAAAATTCTTCCAGTCATACTTCTAACTTCACTAAGAACACTTGATTGTTTTCTTACTTGAAATCAGGAGTTAATAAAACAAAGAAATCAGTTAATCAAGAAATCAATGCTGTTAAGTTTACAGCCAAATGGTACAGGAAATAGGCAAAGTGCCATCCATGGCATATCCTACATTTCCTTCACTGCCTCCCATGAACTCCATCACATCACACTGTTAGGAACTGATGCCACTATGAGGGCCACTCATTCTCAGTGAATACCACTGCATAAAATACTGTCTGAGGTTTTCTCCCTCTCACAAAGAGTAATCAGGAACTCAAATTATCCTTATGAGCTTCTTGCATAAGGTAATCACTGTCAGAATCCAATTCTTCTTCATCTCCTGGGGTTTCCTCTGCCGGGCGTTTCATGCCCCGCTGCTGTGAAATGGCCAAGGCGTATTTGATGTTGTAGATGTTCCACTCACAGCTGTAAAAATAAATAGCAAAAGGTTGTTTCCCTCCTAAAATAAAAACAACTCCAAGAGAAGACTGTCTCAAAAGTTTTAACAGCACACTGTCGCCCTCCCAAACCACTCCAGGTTTTTGATTTGAACTTGCAAATGTAACAGTACATACAGTTTTGAAACATCTTCAAAGTGACGCTGGATGCTCTTCTGAAGGAACTGAATCACAGGGAGCAGCTTCACTGACCTTGCATGGAGAAAATATGCAACCTGAAGTGCACTTCATATTTACACATGGAAATCTAGAACTTTTCTACACACTCAACATTTTAACAAGCATACAACTTCAATGGCAACTTTTTAAGATAATGCTAAAGAAACAAAAGCTCTCTGTTTTTGACTCTTCCAACAATGATTACACTCAATACAAGTAATATATTGTGAGGAATATTTTTTCTAAGGTCCAACTGCATCTTGAAGAGCTCATTCTGCTTGCTGCAGCAATGACAGTTCCTTTCAGATACTACAAGACTTTCTGAACAAGGAGGAGTCAAAACATCCTCTTCTACTTTAGCAGGAACAGAAGGATTTTGTTCCAGTCATTTCAGTAACTAAAACATTAATACTCATGTTGAAGCAAGGGATGAGTTACACAATGTACTGTTTTTTAAATTGCAGGACTCCTTCTCAGATTACCTCTCACTTAACCCATTTTAAATTTGTAAATTTGCCTGGTTTGTTCCTAGAAGTCTAAAAATTCCATACTAGGGGTGGGCTGAATGTAATTCACAGACCAGGCCTGTGTAGTTCTGAACTACTCTATAGGAAGGCAGAGTACTACCAGCTACAATCACAAGCTAAGTCTGTACAAATGCAATCAGTACCTGCACATTACCTTTCAGTGACACTTCAGATGCATAACTGTTTAAAAACACAATTGCCATAACCTTACTATCACTCTTGAAATGGTTATGCAGTTATTGTCTAAGCAACTCAAGCAAAGTTTTAGCTGTTGTATTTGGAATGTTTCTGCAATATGTCTTCATAAATCCAGTAAGATATTCCATCATACACACATTTTAGCATGATTTTAGATCTTTAGGATCAAGTCCAAACTGTAACTTTTATCATTAGTACAGAAGTTATAAAACTGAAATGTTCTAACTGCAGTGCATGCATTATCTAGGATTCCAGTAAATGTTAAGTAAAAGCCTTAAACCAACACGTTTTTCATTTTAATACCCTTGTCAGCATTTTGACTTCCATGGGATCTCACCTTGTTTTCAGCTTCTGTCCATGCAGCATAAGCAATTTATGAGCCCAAATAAGATAGAACTCCAGGTGACAAGAGGTCTCAAATGCAGAGGCCAGGAACTCCAGTAACTTCTCCACATACAAGTCTGGCAGTGATGAGCAGACAACATCAACTGTGCAAAACGATAAAAAAAAGCCCACAAACATTCAGTAGAGTTGAGTTACTACTTGGAATAACAAGAAAGAGACCACAGGAAAGCATAAAGGGAAGGAGAAGAAAGCAGCATTTTAGCAAGTGGTGAGTATTTAGTGCTGTATTTCAGGGTAAAGTACCACACTNTCTAGAACTTTTCTACACACTCAAGATTTACTTCAGGGTAAAGTACCACACACTCTCAGGGACAAATGTTCCTTCTTTGAACCTTCCAAACAGTATTGTATTTTAAAGAAATCAACTCTTCCCTCTCCAAATTCTTCCTCCTAGCAGAGTACTCTCCTCAGCAACTAGCTCTCCTTCAGAATTTGTACTTCCACCCTTTCCTCCTCTTTTCTAAAGTAACAGATTTTATTGTTGCTGCTCCTGACTTCACCCAACTTTCTGTATTCAGTAGAACTAGTTATGCACAACAATCAGAAGCAGTAAGTGATACTTGAAAAGACAGCAGTCACCTGCCCATGCAGGAAGTGTCTGAATGCTGTTAGCAACTGCACAGCACCAAGAAACACAATTTAGAAGCATCCAAAATAATCTCACATATAACTAAATGACCTCATTATATACAATCCACTCTCAAAAACAGCTTTTGCTTAAGAAACAGGCACACAATCATCCTGTTAACAGTGGATTACAACAACCTCTCCCCAGTTGTACTCTGGCCTTCCAGTCATTTTCTATGCCCTCCCCCAGATGTTCTGGAATATCAATGTTTTGTCTTGTGCTGTCAGTCCCAGAACTAGGCACAGTACTCCTGATGTGGTGCTACAAGTGCTCAACAGGTAAGATTCATCACTTTCCTCAAACTGCTGATTACTCCTTGTTACTGATTAATGGTCTTCATCACACAGGCACAGCACTAACTCAGGTTAAACTTGATGTGCCCTTCCAACATCAGCTGCTTCCAAGCAATGACATCCAAAAACTCTGCCTGCACATCTAGGCCTGACAAATTCCATGCTGAAAAGTCACTAAATGAGCATGAAGTAAATTGGTAAAATTAAAACATAAATTAACACCAAAACCTACCTTTACACCTCAACTTACTTTGGCTCACACGTCTGTTTACAGCTCGCTCAGCGCAGTTTCATGGCAGATCCACTCACCTTCATTGCTAGGGACGGCCTCTATGACCTCCTGAATTAATTTCTTTTCATTCAGCTTGAAGGCCATGACGATAGCCACAGTGTATTCCTTCTGACTCAGTGTTTTGTGTATATTTCTGGGTGTGACATCAATATCCAGCTCAAAAGGATCAAAAATTAGCCCAGCGTCCAGTGAATAGAGCAGGAGACCCTCTGTGGTGGTGGCTGCCCAGCTTCGTCCTAGAAGAGAAATAAAAATACTTAGTAACAAAGAGGGGTGTTCTAGAATGGAAACAGAAGAGTAATGATAATCCTCCAGTAGGATTCTTTTGCATGTTTTACACAGAATTAAAAAAAAAACCCTAAATTAATTGATACTAACCTGTAGGACAGAATCGCACACACGTCACCCTTATTTCTGGTTTGAAATGTCGATAGCTCATGTCACCTACAAGAGAAATTTAGAAATGATTTAACATCCTCACAAGTTCACAGTCTAGTTATCAACTCTGACTATGTCACCAATAAATAATGTGCAGCACTAATGTGCAGTAAAATCTGGCAGAATTAAAGACTGGGTAAGGAAGGCACAGTCCATGTCCAGGAGATCCTACAGCTTAAGTGGTAGGACTGAATTTTGTAATCTGATGTTAAAACTGAGAGATCATCAAGTCAAACCCTTATCGGTGTCAAAGGTTCTGATGCACATAAAAGTAGAAACAAGAGAGGAAACCAAAGCCATACCTCTTTTTACTCCAGGAAGGGGGATGGCAACACCTTCATCACCTCCACCCCCTTCATCAATCAGAGCCATGCTGCCAAATTCAGTCATTTTTCTCCGATCTAAGTACTCCTGGAAAAACAAGCAAGTTCCATTCACTGCACTGAAACTGTTCTCAAACAGCAGAGCTCAGCTTAGACTGTGGTTTCACATTATTATAACTTTGTTCTACTCCAGAGATGCATTGCTTCTTCAGCTGCAGCCCTGCTCTTTCTGTCCTGCAGCTTCCATAACTGCACTGTGCCAATGCAAGGGCTGTGTGGCCAAACACTGCAATGAGATTTTAGGGACCTCACAATGTAAGTGAGATTTTAGGGACCCTCATTTCTAAATGCCCATCCCCTCCAGGATTCTGTTTCAGCTGGTTCACTTTCTTTCAAGCCAGATGTTGGGCTACACCAGCTCATAAAACACTGCAAGCAAAGGATACTTGGAAGCACAGTCAGATGCAGCCTGATGTGAACAATGGGACAAAAACCATTCTTCCTGGTAAAGGGATGGTGAAAGAGGCTACTGGAGTTTTTTTCCTTCTGATGTTTTTCATCATTCACTTTACTTTTGAAGGAATTTAATTTGGCATTTGGCAGTATTCAGAAACAGAGTTTATAAAGGTCAGTGATGTTGTTCTGTGTCCATTAAAAAAAAAAAATAATCCTTCATTTCTTTGCTAACACAAACTGACACCCAGGGAGTCAGCTTAGCACAAAATGTTCAAAATTTAAATATTCACTTCCATTTTAAGACTAGTGCCAACTAACTTAGTATGCTTGAGAGTTCTGCCCATTCAACACAAGCACGTTACAAATCTGGCAAGAGCTTCAGGAATTAATTCTGTTCCAAGAGGAATATTTCCTTCCCCCTCTCCTGCACAAAAATAAACCCATTCTTTAAAAAAGCATTCATGAATCACTCTTCATGAGATGCTATACCAAAACCAAAGTCTTGTGGGGGTGAGGAAATGAAAAAAAGACTCCTGTGCTCACATACCTCCATTGCATCTAAAGAATAGTTGCATGAAATTTCAAATTTTTTCATAAGAATCTGTTCCTTGATATTATATATACAGACAAATTTTGACAATCCACCTGCCAGAATAGATTGACCATCTGCTGAGTAGCAGAGAGTTGTAAAAGATCTGGTAAAGAAAAAGAGAAAGCAGTTTAATTTCACTGTCACATCTGAGCTAAAAGACATGACTACAACGTGAAGACTCAGAAAATAACCACTCCATGGAAAAAGTGGAGATCTTCATTCACATGGTATATACACACTCACAAATTTACTACAAAGCATTTGGTGCTTTATTATGAACCACAGACAATTTAGAACTTCAACAGCTTTTTGAAATACTTCCATATTTCTGAATCTGAGTCACAGCTCAGTCAATGAGCTCTCAACTACACCTTGCACGACACTAAAAAACAGTCACAAGAGCTACAGAAAAACCAATGCCATAGCATGTTTGAAAGGCACGGATGAGAGCTCACCACCAAAAAGTACTGCTTTTTTCCAAAACTTTTTTCCCAAAAAGTTATTGTTTGGTGGGTTTTTTTTATTGTTTTAACTAGAAGCAATATGGAAAAAAAAGGGGGGAAAAAGAGAATAAAACGTTTCTCTGATATACTTTCTGAGAGCACACAAATTCAACTTGCCTTTAAACATTACTTCACGTGCATAGCAACAGATAATAAACCCCATACTTTAATTACCTTCTTTAAAAAACATAATAGTTTCTACATACTAATGGTTGTATAGTAGTATTTCTGTAGGAAGATATCTACTTAAAAACCTAACCCATAGCAAATTAACCACTTGGCCTGAGAAGTCAGTATTATGTTGACAACCCCAGTCCACAACTGATGAGAAAGATCACATGCTCAGATTGATGCTGATCAGTGAGAGAACACAGCCAGCTACAAAAGGGAGGCATCTAAAGGTCTTTTAAAATCCAGCATCAGAATCAGACCTATCTGAAGAGCAGATGCACCCTGAAATCTTCATGCAGAAAACAAATGGAAGAACAACTCCAAAGCAACCCAGTGTGGCACCCTCTTGTCACCGCATCCCCCTGGACGTACTTGCCCTTGGCTGCCTGCTTGGCTGTTATTTTATCCAGCTCCTTCCTCCCCATCTGGAGATCATGCCTGCCCTCAATGGAGCCAGTCTGCACTGCATTTTCATGATCCCAAAATGTGATCTGGCCATTCAAAGCAGCCACTGCCAGCTCCTTGCCATCAGGACGGAAGGCGACAACAAGAACTGCAAAGAATTTAGTAACAGTTAAAAATGCAGTCAGATGCTTTCCTAAGAAAATACCCTTAATTCTTCTAGGATCTTATCTCAGCTATTAGAAAAAGTTTAAGAGTAAAAAGTATGACTGTACTTTTCCTGTGGACAACATAGAGATGTTTAGCTAATTATAAAGCTGTGCTACAATTAAGTTAAAATATTTATTGTGCTGTTAACCAAGTACAAGAGTGAAGTATCAGAACTTCTGATTTCCATTTCCATGAACGAGTCTCTATTTGACATGTTCTGTTGTTATTAACATATTTTACATAATATTTTTATATTTTATAAAATATGAGAAATGAAACAAAAATTACCATCTGAGCTCATTATCAGTGTTTCTTTAGTTCTCCAGCTGTCCAACATATCCCATAATTTGACAGTCTTATCCCAAGAGGCACTGGCTAGAACACATTTCATTGGATTAAAGGACAAGCTGCTGATGGGACCCTCATGACCAGCTAATACCTAAGAAGAGAAGAAAAAATAACCTGGAATTAAGTGAAAGAAACTAAAATCTGTGCAGTCTGTATTCAGTAAACTCCAGATACAGCAAATAAACCATGCCTGACTTGTCCTCATATACTTGAGATCACTTTTGGACACAGGGCATGATACACACCAGTGATTCTCATCTTTCTATTTTCACAAGTTTTAAAAAAATTCCCTGATGTGCTACCACTATGTGGGCACCTACAACCACTCCTATGCACACACTTTAGGAATGCAGTGTGCCATTTTCCTCCCTCCTTTCACACCAATCAGACCAACTGTGGAAAACCAAGTCATTGCTCTGAGAATTCAGTATCTCCTGCACCTGATAACACTTCACAATAAAACCAAAAATAAAAACTGAGAATAAGAGTAACAGAGATTTTCATTGCATGGAGCTCCTACTCCACAAAAAAATATCAAGGCAAGAAACTAAACTCAAAACTCTGGAGGATCCAGTGAAGTATATCCTGAGTTACTGAAGTGATCTGTATTCCATGGCTGTGCTAAATTAATATGTGAATCACTGAGCTCTTCTACTCATACAAGATGTACAGGAATGCTTAAGAATTGAAAAAATAATTGAAAACTCATGCCCCTGCTCTGCTCCAGCAAAATCCTTCATGAAATCCGTATCAGTCTTAATACAGCAACTACAACTTCTTCATTAGCTGCAGAAGGTATGTGGAAAAGAACATCTCTGAACAAAGAGGGAAAAACTTTTGTGCCCATCTGTTAGATGAATGCTGGTATTACTTCATCACTAGAAAGAACTCATCACTCAGAAATTTTAAAACCTATTTCCTACACAAATTCAGCATGATCTCCACACAATAAATAAAAGAAAAATTCTGAGAGCAACGTAGTACAGCTCCAGTTTTGACTATAACAAAACACTTCATGTTGTATTGAAACCCCCTGACTAATCCCAAAGTTGCTGAGTATCACCACACTCCACAAAGTGATAAATTCAAGCCCTCCCAACACTGTGGGTCCTTACATCCAGCAGCCTCCCACTCTGCATTGACCAGATGAATATTTCAAAGGAATCCTGGGAACCAGCTGCCACAATCTCACCACTGGAGTCCACAGCTAAACAGGAGAACTGACTTGGTCGTGGGGACGTAAAGGTTCGGAAATTCCGGTACCTGTTGAAGGGTGAAAAGAAGTTACGAGAACATTTTAGGTTGATTTAAATGTGTGTTTAACAAATTTATTTACAAAAGGAGTTCTTTTGTTTTGTAAAGACTTCTAAGCTACATACAGAAAAAAATATTGTTTGTGGAAAATCAGATGTGATGCCTCACCATGATTACAAGATTCAAAAGAAGTATGAAAAACTCTGCAGAAGGAGGAGACAGAAATACTCTGAGGAGCTTTCTTGTACTCAACAGCACATGCCAATATTTTAGAAACATGGGCTTGTTTACACACCCAGCTCTGTGCACAGATGTATGATACTATGGAAAGTGTTGTTAGGCAAGTGCCTTCTCTTTGAGTAAAGCCAGACAATGATCTTCCTGGATTTCCAGCTTCTCTGAGGAAAGTTCTTCCAGAATTTTCTTCACAGAACTGGATGGAGTAACAGCATTCCTAATTGCTACCTAAATTTAAATCAAAGGCTGAACCAAAAACCAGTAAGGCAATGCTGCTCACTTTTATGAGACTTCAAACAAGCAATCAGCAGTTGCTGTATTTTGGGGGGAGTGTGAAAGCTGAGGACTAAATGAGACACAAAAGCTTTCATGCAGAGAATTACCTGTGCAGATCAAAGGCACGCACTGTTCCATCGAGGGAAGCACTCAGAACCACATAACCAGTGGAAGTGAAAGTTACAGCAGTTACACCACTGTTGTGTTCTGTAAAGGTGACAAAACAAAAGCTGCTTGACGTGTTCCACACTTTCACCTGCAGGACAGACAGGAAAAGACTTCTTAGAATCTCCATCATCAGTAAAGAGAGAAAATAAGGACAAGGCAGCAGCAGAGTAAAGAAAACGTAATTCTACGACTCTGCAACAGCATGAAAGACTTTGAGTAACAGCAGTGGAGAGGCCACATATTATCTTTAAACCTCTTAAGACAATTTTGCAACATAAAAATCTAAGTGGAGATAAACACAAACAAAGTTGAAACAAAGTTAATTTTAAAGGAAAGTATCACTTGGTGAGCATCTTGAGCTTCCAAGCTTATACTGTCAAATAAGACAGGTGTTAAATGCAAAACCATTCTGAATCCATTACAGAAGTTACAACTGAGATGATATTTCACTTGGGATTTTTTTTCCTGAACAAAAATGTTATGCATTTAGCTCTCTGCAGTTTGAGACTTCTGGGTTTTGGCCAATTTTCATCCTGAATGGCAGAAACCATGAAGTGGCAGATCTTTTTCTGACATTTAGAAGTTTTGATAGGAAATCAGCTACTACTGTTGTCCCATTAATATACCAAAACAATGTGGCAAAACATCTTTTGAAATAAGAGTATCTGTACACACAGCTTATCATTTCAATGCAAGTCATCCATGAGAAATTATTTAAAGGAAAAATTACAAGATTTGGAATGGTACATTTAACAAAACAAAATGCACTTTTACAAATAGTTTTGAATTAATCACCTATCAAAAACAATTATTAAAAGGGCAAGAAGTTGGGTGGCTGAAGCTCATTCATCCCAAAATATCACGGAATCTCAAACAAATTAACACTCAATGAATTAGATATTTTTGTGTTTATGGTGACTGGACCTATAATAATGAAAAAACCACCTGCTAGAAAGTATAAGTGATGCAATTTGCAGACACAGGCAGTAACAAAGCAAAATATATATGCTCTAGAGAAAAATCAAAACCTTTCAAGGAAAAGAGGATAAAAATTTATGACTTTATAATACGAAAAATATGTACCAAATACAGTATCAGAGCTTTCCACATAAAAAATGGGAAGTCAAGCCACTTCATACATTATTAAACGTTCTCATTCCAGCAACATTGCCTCACTTACTTTGCCATCCTCCCCTCCAGTTACTATGTACTGTCCATCTGGAGAATAGGCCAAGGAAACCATGCTGTTGAAATGGCCCTGCTGCTTCAGCACGTAGGACTCGCTCTGCCACTCCCACACCAGCAGCTGGCCCAAACCTGGAAGCACAGCAGGGTTAACCACAACCAGGAGCACAATGACCCTGCAAATGCAAGCCACAAAACACACAGGGGCAAGCAATGTTGAAAAGAAACCAAAGGTTGATGTAGACAGGTTGAATTCTGCATCTTTCAGTCCTAATAAGAGGTTTGTCTTTCATAACTTTAAGGCAACTTCCCCAAAAATTTCCTTCATGAGCTGCTACTTGGAGGAATGTTTTCAATACTACAACAGCAATGCTATCAACCAGTTAATAGGTGAGCTGGAAAGAAAAGCAGGGCTGCATATAAGAGTAAAATTTTGGTGTTCATGCAAACCGTTATGGACAGGTTGGGGAATGCTGGAACATCCAGGCAGGTTTGTAAAATGCTATGGGTAACACATGGCAAAGGAAGAGAGAACAGCCCAGAATGAAAGCAGAAATTAACTACCAGGGGTCTGGGCTCTCCCTAACTCTGTTAGAGCTTTCTTATATAAAATATGTATTTTTTCCTGTATCAGCAAAATACTTTCCTGAATCATCAGAACTCTGTGAGAGATTAATTAGTGGTATTTGCTTTACTATGCACCTAGACACCACAGATATGAGACTATCAATTATTTAACGTTTGGAGTCAAAACTAGCAAGAGGAATTTGGGCCTCATGCCCACCACATTCCTTATTTTTCCCATGAATACAGACTAAAAAAGACTGACAAACCTGAACAGCCAAAAGCAATCCAGTCACCAGTGCAGTTGATGGAAATAGAAGCTATCCTTTGGTCTGAAATACTGAAGTAAGAGAATTAACCAATAAACAAACCTGTATGATAAAACTTCAAGTCTAATATTTATTAGCACTGTTCAAGAAAGTTGTTTGTTTTACTGAACTTCTGTACCAGTGTAGCATCAAAAACCACAAAGTTCATTCCTTTGTTTCACTCCAAACCATCAAACATCTGAAGGCAGATTATCTGCATCTTAAATATGTACTTGCCAACCGAGTAAAACTCCCCAAGTTTAAGAAAATAAAATAGGGGGGTTTTGTACATGAAAATTGTACAAAAACAATTGTAGCTGGCATCCTACAGCTATGGAAAAGAATCTGATTTGATTTCCTGGCTTAGACACAATTTACAGATAATTTTACGTATGCAGAACTTTCCAGCTAATGTTTTCTACAAAGAATCTGAAAATATTAAAAGGGACGGAGTTAAAGAAGTCTGTAGCCAACAACCAGGAACTCCTGAGTAGTTTCCTTATTCAGACCTCACTTTTCCAAAATAAGGAGTGGAATTTTATGGTGTTTATTACATAAATTTATGATTCTGCCTTTCCAGAAATTATACTATTAAATAGATAGTCATGTTTTAAGATTTTGTGCTCTTTTTACTCATCCTTCACTGCTTAACCTGACGTGCTCTCCATCAAACAAACATGAAACCCCCACAAGAAAACCTATTCCCTTCCCCCACAAAAACCAAACCAAATACAGTGACATCCCCATACCTCACCTCAAGGAGTGGATCAGATTGAAATCTGGAAGCTCGTGGAGGTGAAAGATTCCAGAGGCAAAACCAGTGACTAAAAGATGTGTTTTCTTGTGATAGGCTGCAGCTGTCAGGTTGTTAAAATCTCCCTCCTTATTGAAAAAATACCTGGCACCCAAGAAAGAAGAAAAAAGGTGAATGTTAGAGAAGAGTATGTTGTTAGAGCTGCACCTCCAAGCAGCTCACCAAAGAGGCTGATGAGACACCTTTATGTCATCTCCTGAAGTCAACCAACCCCTCCTGGCAAGAAATCAAAGCCTCAAGACTTAGAGGGGGTATTGTAAAAAAGATCCCATTTATACTTTCTGAGTTCCAAACAACAGCACACCATGAGCCTGTATTTCTTATATTGTTAAAACTACACTTATTATTCTGAAGGTGAAAGCTAGTACCCATCATATAATCAAAGACAGACAGGAGTTCTACCAGAACTACTTAAAATGGGATCTGCAGTAAATTTCTAAATCCTGGGCAGTTTTATACTGTTTTCAGTAAGTTATAACAGATGGGAAAAAAAAGCCCAGTACAATAAATCCCCATTAGAACTTTGATTTTTGATAACTGACAACCACTTACTTTGCAACACGTGAATATTTAACTTTATTTCTAGTCTCTTGTTCGCTTGGATCAGCTTTCCCATGAATTTCTTCACCCTTTGGCTCTTCAAGCAGGTCTTCATCATCTTCTTCTGCCTTCTTTTCCTTTGCTGCATCTTTAGGGGGCATGGGCTTCAAGCCATCCAGCTCAGTGTCACACTGCCACACACACAGAGCTGCGTCCTGGCTAATTGTGTACAGCTAGAATACAAACACACAAATTATTACTGCCCAATACCCATGCTCTGTGCTCTGCAAAAAATATGAATATGAACCCTGCAGAAGGGTTAGCAAGTGTGCATTCTACTCTCAGGATAGAATCCAAGGTGCTTTGAACTGGGAGTTTTACTTGTCCTGAGATCTGGGGAATTATTTTGCTTGCCCTCAGAAAAATTTTGCAAGGACCAAGGGCAACTTGATTACCAGTCATCATTACAGCTAAGCTGAATCATTTTTTCATATTCAAAGCTACAATGTTTTGGGGGAGCAAATTTAAACACATAATTATGGCAGAGCAATCAAGAGACACTTCTGTATTTTCTAAATTCGGAGATACAGTCACCTACAGATAAGATTCTGTTTCCACTATTTTAATATTAAAATTCAAGCATGCTGTGCAATTTACATACATCCAGGCTGCTCTCTTCAAAAAAGCAGGCAACTATGACATCCTTATGGCCCCCAAGAGAGTAGTAGATCAAGTTTGCCCATCGTTCTGCTCCAAACACCCACGTGGACATGTCCTTGCTCCCCACTGCAAAGCATCTGCAAAAGAAAAGGCAATTCCGGTTAGAACACTGGACTGCAAAACTCTTCATGGGGTGGAGGATGTTCTGAGCTCAAATCCACCAGTCACCACTTTACTTTACAAACAACAGAGCTGTAAGCTAAGGGTGGTGACTGTAGCAGAGGTAGAAGGGGTTAAAACACATTCAAAAAGTCAACCCTGCTCACATTCCTAAGGCATGTTATGTTCCTTTTATGAATTACTACGCATTTTCAAGCAAGATTCCCAACACATACATTTTTTATACTTTCTGGTCTGCCCACTTATATTTTTTAATTAAAGACAGGCTTTTTAAAGCTAGTACAATACTTCAGAGGAAAGAAAATGGGACTGCAACGTGCCTTCAAATATTAACATGAGCAGAACAACTCACTTGGAATCATCAGTCCAGTCAATACAAGTTGTTTCATCATATGGGCCATAGTAGGTTTTGTCCAGAACAAATGCATTAAATTCTCTTTTCTTCCCAGGAGCATGGTACAGGTAAGCAAGATTGTCTTTTGTAACCACAAATTTCCTGGGGTAAGGGGAGGAAAAAAACATAATTGCATACAAAGCTGATAAAGCAAACTGTTCAATACAGACTGCAATACAATGAAACAATACAATAATAAAAGAGGTTCCTGCACTACTGAAACAATAATGGATTGCTTTTGAACAAAAACCAAAGTATTTGCAGATAGATATTATCCCCCAACTTAAGCATTATAAAAGAGAAAACCTTCAGTAAAAATCACTGAAATTGAGTAATGAAATTGTTATTCTCAAAGCCTCGAAACAGAAGGAAAAGTTCAAACACTCAAACCAGGATATTCTATTTCCAAGGCTTTGCTTTCCTTCTTTTCTTCCACTCTCAGTTTTACAAAATTATCCTGATCAGCTCAAAATTCCCCTCACTCATGAACAGGAAACCATTCCCAGGTTGGCTAGGATGTCTTCATAATGACAACTAGTTTATGGGGCAATTCCTGATGTTTTGTTCTAAATCATGCACACTTTACTTACTTGCCATCAGGAGAAAAGCTGACACTGTGAACTGGCTTGTGAAAATAATACTGATGTATCACACATTTCCCAATCAAACTCACAAGCAAGGCAGCTCCCTCTGTAAGGGCAGAAAAAAGGGATCATGAGAGTAACTGAGTTCCCAAAGAAATCCTAACCCTAGCAAACCTCCTTTTCTTAAAGAGAGGGGGAAAACTTTTCAAGGCAGGGTGCTTAATATTATTAAAATAATAAAAAAAATACAATCCAAATTATAAAACACTATCCAAATTCTGTAACAAGTTATTTTTAAGTTCTGTAAATAAAGACACCTTCCCCAAAAATTATAACACTATTTTTAAAGCAGACCACTTCTAATTTTGTGCTAAGGTTGAATACCTAACGATACAGATTTCCTCCTCTCAAGGCTGCATTTTTAATGGATTCTTTCACAAAACAGATGTCTCAGTGCAAGTACCTTCATCAATAAGAATGGCAAGGCTTCCATCTGGAGACAGCCCCACGCACACAATATTGAGCCGTGTGGCCAACGGCAGCGTCTCACACTTGTTACTGCAACAAAAACACAGAACAGTAGAACGGGAACAGGAATGCAGGAAGAACATCTTCGGCGCCAGCAAAACATGGTCTGATCCCTCCGTTCAGACCCCAGACGCAATTTGGATGTAAAACCCCCACAACTTTCTTTAGCTGTCACAATCCCACGAACACCAGCTGCGTGGGTTGTTCTGTGCAGGGGCAGGAGTTGGACCCGATGATCCTTCCAGCCCGGGATGGTCCCTAATTCTATATAAGAGACAGGCTCCTGACTGGAATGCAGGCACGGGGAGCATCAATCACAGCTCTGGCACACAGGAAAGGCTGATCATACTCTAAGTTTTGTTACATACCAGACAGAAGCACCATACAACTAAATCAAACACACATCTATTTCTTCCCTTTTCTTTTTTTTTTTTTCCCCTCTGAAATACACCTTCACGTAATTCCTCTGCTATTCTCCACATGGGTGTACCCGCACAACACCGTGACAGGTATTTCATTAGGCCGGCTTCTACCTTTTAATGCAAAAAGCAGATGCTTTCCAGGACATTTTGGCAGGCCGAGCTTCCCGGGGAGCCCCACAGGTCGGGCTCCACAAGCTCCTTAAGAGTTTTATTCCCCCCGAAACCCCCGTGCCGGCAGCGTCAGGCCCTTCCCCGCCCCTCTCTCACTTCTTGA